>CATIWR010015444.1:0-20264 GCA_949677035.1 Omphalea diandra | reverse complement strand
ATATATATATATTTGTGTATGTGTGTGTGTGTGTGTGTGTGTGTGTGTGTGTGTGTGTGTGTGTGTGTGTGTGCATTTCACTTAATATCTCATACACATGACCAATAAAATATAGTCATTAATCAAAACATATACTAGTTTTCATTCATTAATAATGACCAACTCTAGACAATTTATAATAGAATTCCTTACACTTAAAGGTTTTACTATCAAATCACATATTTGATGACCTTAAGTAGAAGTAACTATTTATGAAATTTATCATTTAGCTATAAATATAATATAATGGAGATATTTAATAAAAAAAACAACCATGACATTAATAAAAATATTCATTATAAAATTAGCCTACAACATATAACTAACAGTCTCCCACTTGCATTAGGCACAATAAAAAATGTATCTAATACCTATTGACCTAGCATGACTCTCATGCTTTGGCTATGATAATTTTTTGGTGAATGGATTGACAATGTCATCATTAGTTGGCACTTTATATATCTTCATATCTCTCCTCTCAATTATCTATTGAATGAGATGAAAATGCCAGAGTATATATTTGGATCATTGATGTGATCTTAGTTCCTTGGCTTGTGCCATGGCTAATAGGGAACAATCATCTGCAAGGGCATGATATCAATTATAGTATAGATAATTTATCAAGGTCAATTCACAAGGACAACATTTATTATAATTTGATTAATTTTTATTGATCCATAAGAATAATGAAAATGAGAATGAAATTAAATGAATAAAAAATAAATTGATTAAATGAAAATCAAATGAATGAAACATTAGAGCTCGAGGTTTCACCTAATGGGAATTAGCTAATGATTATCAATGCATTGAGTGCAATTGTTTCTAAATTATCTTAATGCTCCATCAAGCCACTAAGTTGTATCTAATCAACAAATACCTAATTGTCAAAAGTTATTTTCTTGATTATATCTACTAAGTCACAATAAACATACCACAAAGATTTAGATATATTTCTTTACCTAAAGGTTTGTATTTAATCTTTTATGTCTAGGTTTATATTTCACCCATCAATTCATCACATAAACCATAAGATGAAATTATATGATGATTAGTCATATAATTCACAATCATCATAAGAAGACCAAATCAAGAATTCTGATGAAGAACAATAGAAATTAAGCATTAACATTAAAAGCAATCCCACTAGTTCACACTCCTCACTTTAGTTGAGGGTTTAGTTATCCATAATCATAATTAAACCAAACACAAAGTTTAATGTCATGAAAGTTTAGATAAATGGGAATAAGAAATGAAAATGAATCCAAAGAAACTAAGAGAAACCCTAAAGAAGAACCTTGTTCTTTCTCTTAGTACCTTCATTTTCTTTTGCCTAAGAGGTCCCTTGAATGAATGTTTTCCTTCTATTTATATTCCCTAGTTCTGGCTTTAATGCACTAATAAATAGAGCTTGGGTTGATTTAGTGTCACGCATATGACATTTGTCATGCATATGACAAGCATAAAGAATCAATGGCGGCATCATGTCTCGCTAGTGATGGCCTCCGTGCGTGCCATGAAAGGCTAACGTCACACGCGTGATGTTGAAATGGCACCACACACTTTATCCGATAATAACTTCACACTCATAATAAAGAAGGATGTGTCACACGTTTGGTGTTTGTCACGTGCATGATCCTCTTTTGCCCAAAAGGCCACGTGTCAAGTCCGCTCTTAATCAAAATTTATCATAACCTAAATTAGGCAATAAAATCTTAAAAATAATATAATTTAAAAGATTACTACCTAAATTAACTAAGAACATCATAAAATATCCTAGAAAGTTGACTCAACTATGTGTGTTAAATTACGCACAACAATGGCTCCATTATTATCATAATACAAGTCCACCGAATTTAAAATCTAAGAATAACATCCAATCTGGTGATAAATTTCTTGAATTAAATAGTTTCCTTAATTGCTTTTAAGGTGATTATATACTTAGCTTTTATTGTAGAATCAAACACAATGTATTGCTTTGAACTTCTCCAGCTCACTACACCTCCATTCAAACAAAATACATAACTTAATTTCAATCGAAAGTCATCTTTGTCAGACTGGAAGCTAGCATATGTGTAATCATTTACAACTAACTCATCTTCCTGTCTTCCATATATTAAGAATGCATCATTAGTCCTTTTAGGTACTTAAAGATATTCTTAACTGTTGTCCAATGACTTTCACCCAGATCTGATTGGCACCTGCTAGTTGTACTTAGTGCATATGAGACATTAGGTCAAGTACATAACATGACATACATGATAGATTCAATAGCATAAGCAGATGGAATCTTACTCATATACTATCATTTATCTTATGTCTATGGACATTGAGTCTTGCTAAAAGTTATGACATGTGACATTGGCAAAAATCCTCTCTTGGAATCTTGCTTATTAAACCTATTCAGTACCTTATCAATGTATGTACTCTGACTTAGGCCAATAAGCCTTTCAGATCTATCCCTATAGATCTTAATGCCTAAAATGTAGGCGACTTCACTTAAGTCTTTCATTGAAAAACATTTTCATAAACACAATTAACATTTTGTATGGTAAGGATATTATTTTGAACGAGTAATATGTCATCAACATATAGCACATGAAACTATTGTTCTCCTACTAATCTTCTTATTAAAACAAGGTTGATCCTTAATTTTTTATGAAACCAAACTTTTTTATTACCTCTTCAAAATAAAGATTCCAACTCTAAGAAGCCTACTTCAATCCATAAATAGATAATTCTCAAGACTAACAAAACCTTCTGGCTGTGATATACACATCCTCAAGAAGATTTCCATTAAGAAATGTTGTTTTGATGTCCATTTGCCAAATCTCATAATCATAGTATACATGTATGGCAAGGAGAATTTGAATGGATTTAATCATAACAATTTGTGAAAAAGTTTCATCATAGTCTATACCCTTTTATTTGTTTGTAACCTTTTGTAATCAGTCTTGCTTTATAAATATACACATTACCATCCATGTTTGTTTGCTTTTTGAAAACCCATTTGCACTCAGTAGTTTTTTTAAACCATCAGGTGGATCAATCAAATCCATACTTGATTATCATATATGGATTGCATCTCAAATTTCATGGCTTGTAGCCTTTTTTTAGAGTTTGGACTATCCACAATCTCTTAACAGGTAATAGGCTCACTTTGGTCTACAAGTATCACATCATTACTATTAGTTAAGAGAAATCCATATCTCTTAAGGCTTTGACATGTTCTTATAGACCTTCTTAGAGCTTGAGTTATTTATATAGGTTCAATAACTGCTTGTGAATCTTTTTACGATTTCATAAGTAGTTCATGTTATCTTGTGTTTTTCTAATTTCTTTAAATTGAACTTTACTCTCAGTAGTTCTTTTAGAAGTGAACTCTCTTTCTAAGAAGAGACTATTTTGAGTAACAAATACTTTATTCTTAGAAGTATTGCAGAAGTAATATCCGTTAGTTTCTTTAAGATATCCTACAAAATGGCATTTATCTAATTTGGGTGCCAATTTATTTGAAATTTGATGTTTCACATAAGCATCATGACCCAAAATCTTAGAAAAAAACTGAAAGATTTTCCAGACCATATCTCATATAGTGTCTTTTCAATCGCCTTTAATGAAACTTTGTTTAGTATGAACGCAACAATTTCCAAGGTATACTTCTAACAAGAGATTCAAAAATCTGTTTGACTCATTATAGATCGAACCATATCTAATAAGGTTTAATTTCTCTATTCAAATACACCATTCAGCTATGGTGTTCCTAATGAAGTTAATTGTGAAACCATCCCATAATCTCTTAGATGATTTGTGAACTTTTGGCTCAAATATCACCACCTCGATCTGATCAAGGTGTTTTAATATTTTTACCAAGTTAATTTTGTACTTCATTTTTGAAAATTTTGAACATTTCAAAAGAATCATATTTATATTTCATAAGATAAATATAACCATTCTTGCTATAATCATCTGTGAAAGTAATGAAGTATTAAAAACCTCCTTTAGCATTTAAACTTAATGGCCCACATTCATCGACATATACTAGGCCTAATAAATATTGGCCCTTTCATTATGCCCTATGAAAGGGGTTTTAGTCATTTTGCCTTATAAAAGATTCACATGTTTCAAATAATTCAAAATCAAATGAATTCGAAAGTCCATATTGTTAGAACTTTGATGTGGATTTCTTATTTATGTGGCCTAAAAGATAATGCCAAAGATAGTCAAAATTTAAGTTATTAGATTTATGCTTCTTAGTATCAATATTATAAATGGACTTAACATTATTATTTTCAAGATTTAGGACATAAATACTATGATAGATGAGCATAACCATAAAGTATGTCATCATAAGAAATGTAGCAGTTATTATTCTAATAATAAATTCAAAACCTTTCATGTCTAAATAAAAAACAAAAATAGTGTTCTTACTCAAAGCATGCACATGATAATAATTATTCAATGTCAAAACGAGTTCACTAGGCAAAGTTAACTCATAAGTTCTTATGGCTAAGGTACTAACTTTTACTCCATTCGCAACTTGTTGGTTTACCTTGCCTTTAGCCAATGATCTACTCTTTTTAGACCCTACACATTGTTATAAATATAAGATCCGTATCCAACATCTAATACTTATGAAGTGGATTTAAAAATAGATCAAAGGTTAATCCTAAGGGTAAATCTTTATCTATATGGATTTGCCCAAGTCGTCAGCAATGGCCTCCATCTCTTACATTAAAGATTACCATCTTGTGTCATGAGAATCACTATCTTATGCCTTGAAGATCTCCATTACAAGTTGCAATTCACATAATCATAATCTATACTATTGTATTACTACTAATAAAATAAATTATTATAATAAAATAAATGATATACATACCATATTTAAAAATTACAACCCTTGAAATAAAGAAATAAAAAAAATTCAATCACATTGGTGTAAAGGGTCATACCATGCATCATGCAAAAAATATATACACAAAACATCCAAATATGTTAAACAAATTATGTTAAGGCAATTAATAATTTATGTAATAAAACTATTCAAGGTCAAAGGGCGACTTCCTTGACGACAATCCCATTAGTCAATTAGCAAGCAGGAGATAAAGAGGCAGTGCCCTTTGCAAAGGTGCAGGGGCAACATCACTAAAAGGTAAATAATTTAGTTTACTCATTTGAATGAGTTGCTACCGAAATTCTATTAACTTTAATTGATCATGTTAACTAATTTATTCATAACAGATTGTTATGGTTTAACAATTAAACAAACCTTATAACATCATTTAATTCATTTGAAATAGATTATCATTAATTAACAAGTAATCAATCTGCTAAAAATATATTAACAAAAATCGTAAATGTGTTAATCAAATTAAAACTGCCAAAAATACTTAATCATATTAAACCCTAGAACACATTAATCAGATTAATGAATTATTTTCATTCTTCATGTAGATTAACCAAATCACCCTTAAACTATTTTGTTTTACATTAAACCTTTGAAATAATGTCTAAACTACACATCTATGGTCACATATATAACACTTATACATAAAATAATATTAAATTCAATTTAATCAATTTTGCAGTGGTTCAGATATTGCTATTGAGTTTTGTAGAACAAGCACAATGGAAAAAATAAAAATTTTAAAACATACAAAATCTACCAAGGATCTATGCAATTTAATTAAATTAATGAGCATGATGCGAATCTTACTAATTCAAACAATAATTGCAAATCTGTTGGAAGATAGAGAGAAGGTTTACATCGGTAACACCCTATCTCGAGTTTGAAGTTGGATATATAAGTTACTAAAGGATGAACACCTCTGCAAATATCCACATGAACAAGATATCTCCAAAGGAAATGGTGTGCTAGTATTAGGGTTTAATGTGACTCTTTCCTTTGTGTTTTCTATGGGTAACATGAATGCATACTTACTATCTCAGAATACACACACACACACACCATTAAGATATTTATACCACGTATGTATCTTAAAATATGCAAATAAACTAATGTTCTATTTTGTTTTAACTTTAAAATAAAACATATATATAAATAATTATCTTAACTATAAAGAAAAAGAGCAGTGAACATAATTTCACTTTTGAGTATATTTTAAGTGTGTGAATTGTAATTTCACAAAATGTTAATAGTAATCCAAAACCTATTTTTGACCCACTAGTTATAAGTAATTTCTAGTAAGACATTATGACTATCCAAATTATATGAAGATCAATAATATGATCTAACTTATTTTACAAATAGTATCATAATATTTTTGTCACATTATATCTAAATTGAACATAAAACGTAAATCATGTTATCCTTATATAGTTCAATTATTTATTGATCTTCAAGTGAATAAATGTAAAATAATATTAATAACTTTTATCAATTCATTTTCAAATGCCCATGCAATCTTTCAATATAATTTATCAAGGGGTCCAAAGATATATTTTTTATAAATAATTGAGGGACAAATTTCTTATCAATCATTCATATTCCTTTATATTATTTATTTCATATCCAATATCAGTTTATATGATCATCTTATTAAAGATAATGTTAGAGAATTAAGTTCATGAAGTTCAATTAATGTTAGAGAATTAAGTCAAATTCAAGTCGAAAACATGAAATTCATCATATTGAAATCCATAGTAATTTTCAAGTCAGAGAATTAAATTAATACTATTATATGAGAATCACTTATGACAATTTATCCATATAGTATTCTCATAGCGGATCGGTCTAATATAATATTTGTTAAATATGTATTTACGTATTTGACTTAATATTTCATGTCTATGACTAGTAAAATATAGTTATTAATCAAAACATAAACTAGTTTTCATTCATTATTATTCTAACAATAATGATGAGCCAAAGACAATTTAAAATAGAGTTTCTTATGTTTAAAGATTTTACTATCAAGTCACATACTCAATAACTTTAAGTAGAATTAACTATTCATGAAATTTATTATTTAACTATGAACACAATATAATAGAGATATTTAATAAAAATACAACTATAACATTAATAAAACATTCATTATAAAATTAGCCTAGGCTATATAACTAACAATGCAAGTATCCACTATCCAAATATTAAATCCATATAAGGATGAATTCATTCCTAAACTAGTAGTTTAGCAAGTAAGCATCTATTAATAGTATAAAAAAAAGATATAAATTACAAATTAAATTAGAGAGATCATAAAAATACTTAAATATTTATTATTCAAGAAATCCACAACAAAATTAAGTCTTTATAATTAGAGATGGCATCAAAATACTTAAATTAATTTGTGTACCTTAAATTCCCCGCAAAAACTTTCGCAAAACACAAAGTGGAAGCAAATGGTATGTACTTAAAATTCAAACTGCGAACTTGGCCAGCTAACGGCCAAGAACATGACCAGCAAAATTTGTCTTAAATAAGACAAAATGTATAATTTTCCCACTTGAAATCATGTAGTTATATGCATGAACACACACATGTATCTAATCCATGAGTCAGATAAAAGGAGCTGAACCAAAGGCCCCCCCCCACAACAAAAAAAAGAAAAAAAAAAAAACCAGAAAAAAGAGAGATAATGGTATGTCTGTTGCATGGTAGGGTCCTCCATCAACTATCCGATGCATGCCCTTTTGGAAAACAAAGCTATCCTTTAAAGGCCAAAAAAGTATAGCGGCTTCCAATTTGACCAATCCAATAATAACACACACTACTCTTGGAAAAGAACATCCTAACCCAACTCTGTTTTTTTTCTTTTCCTGTATTTTGGGTCCTCAGTCCTTCCACATGCGCATAATATACACTTGCAGTTTCAAAAAAATTTCTTTTTTCCAGTTTTTGCATACAGTTTTTGTCTTTCTGGTATGTATGTGGGGCCATTCTAAGGGGTGCAATTGCATTTTGACACATCATAATATTTTTTTTTATTAGGACATCAGACAACTAATATAATTTTCTTAGTACTGAATAAATTCCAAGAAAGGTAATCTTCAATGCGATAAAATTAAAAATTAACTAAAAAATTAATTTAATTTATTTTAAATTGATTTTTAATATTATTTTTATATTTTAAATTATTATAAATATGTTTATATATTTTAATATTTTTTTGTAATTTTAAAGTTATTTTAATAATATTTTTTAAATTTTATTTATTATTAAACCCATTGAACCAAACCTGTAATTCTAGTTGAATCAAGAATTAAATAATTGGCCAGCTCACTGTTCAATTTCATTTAAAAATATTATTTGTCTCCAATCAACATATTAATAGGTAATGATTCAAACTCAAATTTGACGTGCTTCTCACACTATTAAAGAATATAGAAACTTTGTTGATACTTAATTTCTTTTTTCAAACTAAAAGATTTCGAGTTATTAATAAAATATATAAAAAAACACATAATTAAGCTAAATTTAGTCCTTTTTTTTTTTTCGTCATCTCAGATAGTATCGATGATTAATTTTCGTGATTCTATGAAAGAAAAAAAAAAGTTACAAAAATCATGTTTCTTCGATAACACATGTTTACATAAATTTTTTGTTCAAAAGAGAGAAGCATGATTAGTCAAAGCAAATGCATTTACCGACTAGATTCAGTTAATCAATTTTAGGTTCAATTATTTTTGAATTTGAATTTTTTTTCAATAATCTAAATTAGAACATTTTAAATTATAGGTGAATTTGATCAAAATATAGAAAAAAAATAAATCATTTAAATCATTTTTCTAGTTTTGAATCAAGTCATTGATTTTTTAAATAAAATTTAAATATTTTTTAAAAATTAAATAAAATTAAACCCATATTAATTTGTGTCCATTCAAATTAACTTATAGATGAAATCAAGTTTGATTTGAAAAATTTTTAACTATTTTGAGTTGAAATCATCCACATTTTCTTATAACTCAGGAGTCATTCTAGAATATCATTATGATATTATACAATTTAACTATTTATTATTATAATTAATTATCATATTAATAATTAAAGCTTATCTATAAAAATATTTACTACATTTGATCTTTATCATTTATAATAAAATCCATTTAAGTTTTTTGTATCTCTTGATGTCTTAATTTATTAGTAACTATATTTAATAATCAATAAATTAATAAAAAAATAATCCTTCACTTTTTGATATTATTAGCATATTCATTTGGTAAAAAAAAAAAAAAAAAATCAAACTTACTCCTTGAATTCAATGAATTATATAATTGAATCAAATAAAAAAATATTTTATTTTTTACTAAATTTAATATATATTTATAAAAAATAACTTATTAAAAATTTAATAATAAATTATTAAAAATAATTATATTATTTAAAATTAATCTCATTCTAAATAAAATACTTTATTTTTTATTTTTATCAAAATTTTACTAACATTTAAAACTTTTTAAAACCATGTAACCTACTATGGATAAATTTTTTTTAACTTTCTGTTAAATTATTCAACCTAACTATTTATTTCTATTAATAAGAGTGTAAGTATATTATTTTTACCTAAATATTATATTAATATATTATATTAATGACTCTATTAACTAAAAATTATTTATATTTCACATTTATTAACTAGTATATATAATAACTTTATGATGTTGAAATTTTAAATTCACAAATAAAATAAATTTTTCATTGGATTTCATTGTAAATTATATACTTAAAAAGATTTTAGGATTTTTATCATAAAATGACATAAAGAATTAATATAACAATAATTTGTACTACACAAAATCTTATGTATATATTTCTATATCTATCTTGTTATATTTGAATATCTATAATTACTGTGTTTCTAATATATAAAATATATAATATTTTATTTAGTTAGATATAATTATGAATTATAGCATGTTTAAAATGATAATTTCATTATATTTTATATAAATTATGCCAATTTATTCTTATTTTATTGATTTTAAAATTATAATAAATTAATATGATAATTTAATATATCTTATATGAATTGCAATGATTTATCTTTTTTATTATAATAAATTATGATTTGACTATATTATGTATAAGTTACATTGATTCATTTTTAATATCAATCACCAAAATTATAATAGATTAATATGATTCTGCTAACAACTAAAATATATGAATTTATTACTAACTTATTTATTAAAATAAATTATAATATATTAAGATGAAAATTTTACTTTAGAGTATTGATGTAATTTTATTTTGATTTTTATATTTAATATATTTAAATTCAAAATAATAGATTTTATACTTGAGGAGAAGATTATAAAGTTTAAATTTTAAATATTTTTTCTATTTATTTTATTAAAATTATTATCATAATTAAGATAGTTGTAGACATAACTTAAATAGTAGTACAATTTATATTTGTCCAAGATATGCTCATTTTTATATTTTATTTATTGTTAATAAATTTAAATTATTTTTTTTTTAAGATTCATGAATAACAATAACTTTATATTCTCTTAAATTTGATTCAATATTGATATAAAATTGAAAAAAAATGAGTTTGAATGATAAAATATTTTATATTTAAAACTTCATACTATTGAAAAATAATTTAATTATTGATAAATTTATATCAATTTTATTTTTAATTAAAATTATATTAAAATAAGATGAAATTAAAATTACAAATTTTTAAATAAAATAGAAAATTGATTTTTTATTTATAAATAAGCTGAAATTTTTAAAATTTTTGTCATTATATATATAACATATGTAGAGTGACTTAGTTAAATAAAAAAAGATTATATCTATTTTATAGCCAATAAAATAAAATTATTTATATCCTAAATATAAATAACTAGACTAATATATAGTTCAAAAAATTAGATGTCAGTAAAAATATGATAAAAATAAAAAGATGTAAATATTTTATTTAGAATGAGATTAATTTTAAATAATATAATTATTTTATTATATTATATTTTTCAATTGTCAAAATAAATATTTACTTTTATTTTATTCATATTATATTTATGAAATTTTGATTTTTTTTTAAAATAAATCCAATGGCAATATCAAATAGTATAAGAAATATTATCTTTTTTATTTTACTAAATTTATTAATTATTAACAAGTTAAGACATTAATTTAATTACTAAAAATACTAATAATTAGTAAGTTAAGACATAAAAGATAAGAAAACTTAAATGTATTTAGGTTTAAATGATAAAAGTAATATGTCATAAATATTTTTGTAGGAAAGAACTAGTTAACAATAATAATTAATGTTAAAATAACAATTTAATATCGACAATTTAAAGTGATATGATACCATAATGATGCTTTAGAATGACTTCCGGCTTGACTTAAATTATTTTTTAAAAATTTTTCAGTTCACAATAAGATGTCCTTTTCTCTAAATTTCATATTGCTACTGTAACAACACAGGACAACAAAACCTCATCAAAATTTTAAATTTTAGTGCAAATGTGTCCCACAGAAAATGCCTTTTAATTTTTTGTTATTTCTAGAAAAAAATTTTTAACGTGTGTATATATATATATATATAGAGAGAGAGAGAGAGAGAGAGAGAGAGATGTCGATTAGAGGTGTAGCATGTTCCATGTGAATATAGAGCATACGAAAAACAAGTCCATGCATACTTTGAAAGCATTATCATTGACTAGAGTGTTAATAAGGCCATCATTCCTGAAATTAGTACACGTTCAGGGAGGAAATTTTAATATTTATTATTTTTGAATATTATTAATATTAATTATTTTTTAACATTTTATATTTTCAATATTTTTATTATTTTTTATTATAATTGTATAATTTATTTTATAATCACAAAATAACTTATAGAATTTACCATAATTATTTATGTAAATATATGAATAAATATAATTATTTGATTTTTATTATACGAATTATTTATGTAAATATATGAATAAATATAATTATTTGATTTTTATTATACGTTTTCAGTTATACAATTTAAACCCTATGATATATCAGTTTTGGCTAACGCAATAATTTCTTACAGAAATAACAAAGAAAAAGAAAACTAAATATACTTAGTAAAGTTTCTTCCTACAATTTGAACCTTTTTGTTCTTGACAGAATATAGGCGTGCTAACTTAATTTTGGCTTCTTGCATATCTGATTTCATACTTTTTTTAAATACTTTTTAGATGACTCACGTTAAATATAAAGTAACAAAAATGTGAAACAACTCGAAAATTTAATGCCTAATTTTAGTGATTCAAATGAGTCGATGTTTTACTTCGAAAATATCAAAAATAAAGTAAATTACAATAAATCAAATATTAATCAAAATAAATTCTGTTATTTAAAATGATCTAATCATCACTCATGTTTTTAAAATTGGATCGGATTGATCATTCAGACTAGTAAAACTGAGAATCGATCACAAATTCGATTTGATTTAGTATTGAAAATCAATCATCTAATAATTGATTAAACCAAACAAAGTCAATCAAAATAAAAAATCAAATCTAATGATTCAATATAAACTATGTTATTTTGTAAAACATTTAAAATTTTTTAAAAATTACACTATTTTACTTAAAATTTATATATTAAAAATTATTTTATTATTTTATCATATTATATATTTTTTTAATTTTCTTTAAACATTGTTTATAAATTTTTAAAAAAACTAAAAAATTATCTATTAAATCGGACTGATAAACCAATCGAACTTGCTAAATAAAAAACTAGCTGATTAATTCAATTTTTAGTTTAATTTTAAAAACACAGATTTATTACTACTGCAATCAGTAGTGCTCAAAATAATACAAATGACACATTATTTTTTTTATATGTACATTATATAGTGTTTTTTTTTATTAATTCACACAAAGGCATACACATGGGTTAAAGACATGACACGTTTTTTCACAAAATTATGATAAGAATTCAAAAGATTAATTCATTCTCTGATTTTCGTAAATAGAAAACATTACACTTTACACACTTCAAATATATATATTTTTAATTAATATATACAAATACACATATGAATTAGAAACATAATACACTCATTTACAAAATAATGAAAATTTTATAAAAATGTATTAACTTATATGACCTATACACAGTATATAGTGTATTTAGAATGATATAAATGAGTAATCTGATTTTCGCTGTTTGTTGACGATTCAAGGGCTAAGAATGATCAATGTACAATGTGCCAACTTGCCACAAAGGTATCCATAACGGATTTCGAACTTTTTGTCATGCCTTCTTTGTTTTTTTTTTTTTATTTTTTTGAATTATCAGGAACCTTTGTGGATCTTTTTTCTTTATAATTTGTACAATTTATTTTCTTTTTTCATAAATTAATAATGTTCGTGCATAAACGCGGTTTGGAGGTGTGGAAGAGAGGAAATGTGATGTGAAAAAGAAGGCGCTTTTTGTCACCTTGCTTTTTCACTTTGCATGTGGGATCGTGATAGCAGCAGGACCCGCATGTCACATTGCTTCCCCTTTTTTTTTTTTTATTATTACATCAACCATTACTTCGCCCTACATATTACAACTACCATTTCTTTTGATTATTTATTTATTTTTTTTTCCTTGGTTAAAAATTAGTGATTCTATCATTTTTATTAGAAATATAAAGACGACTAACACAACACTTAGTTCATTAAGGTACTATTTGAAAGAAATTATGCAAAAAAAAAAAAAGTATTCCATTCAATGATAGAATTAAATTTTAAATTAATAAAATTAAATTAAAGTTTATTATTTAGAATAAATCTATAATAAATAAAAGGTGTTTTATTTTCTTAAATCTTGTATTTATTTAAAATATATAATGTCAATTAAATATAAGGTTAATAAAGTGATTTTATTTAAAATTTTTAATTAAAATAAATTCTCTTAAAATCTTATAACTTTTGTCATTTTCATTAATTTTTTTAATAAAAGCATTGAATTTTTTAAATATAGATTTTTCAAATAAGAAATCATTAAAATAAATTTTTTCTGTTGAATTCTCTCAAAATATAAGTTTTCAAATAGGGTCTAAATTAATATCTAATAAATATTTTATGGGTTAATTTAAGTAGTTAATAGATTTTTTTTTATTAAGATCCGATTCTTAAAATCAATACTTAAAGAAATAATTTTTTTCAAATGCATTAAATCAATGCAAAAACAAACCATTAAATGATTAATTTTTTTTTAATTCATGAAAAGTTTAATAAGCCAAAACAACATTGTGTGTTACATAATAGAAAAATAGTTTCTCATGTTAATAGCTCTCACCATATTAGTGAATAGAAAAATCGAACTAAAAATCTCACTTTTTACTGTATATTTTACCATTAGGCTATGCATGTAGTGCAATTTTAATCAATATATGAGCTAACCTGCAAATTGCACATCTGAACCCAAAAAAGAAAAAATAATAATAATGTCTGATAACTAACCACAACTAAAAGACATACACGAATTCCAGTTTCATGCTCTAACTTTTGCCGATTCATGCCAATAAAATCTATCCAAAATAAGAGCTACCAATGCATATACACATTATACATAATCAAATCCATCCTACTGATTAATTACTAACAAATCTCTAATTCTACTTATTCGTCTTTACGTTTAAATCATATATACACCGTCCCACCATTTCAAAGGTCGACTTCTTATACTGACTGAAAGCGTGTAATCGCATACATCATACTTTATTGTACGCGCTCTGCAGTGGCCTCACGATTGAATAATGTAGATATAAAGTTCAAACAAATCAATTATATATACACTACACTAACATCAGATAAAAGGGCAAAATAGAAAAGGAAATCAGATAACATATCTGATCATGATTTCTGTATAGTAACAGATATTATTATGTCCATACTGTTAATGGGTAACCATAACCATTTTTCACATTTAGTAGCAAGACCACTTGAGAGATTCCATTGCAGCAGTAACAGCAGCAATGTTTGTTTACAAGATGATTCTCACAGAAGAGCGTTTAGCTTATCACTAAGCAAAATTGAAACAAGAAATAGAGCATCTTATCTCCACAAGCAACCAATGAATAAAATAAGGAAAGAAAATAGAGATGAACATACCATCCAGTATCAATGCCTTCCATAACTTCACCTATCCAATTGGGCTTTAAATATGTCTGAACACAAAAATACACAAGAAAATCGAAATAGTGAAGAGTTCGCTTATCCAATAGAACTGTCTGAACACAAAAATACCATTCGGCAAATGTAGTATCTAAATGCTAGCAGTCTCGGTATTTCAATGGAAGTCAGGGTTTCGACAAAAAGCTCTGGTTTTCAGTATATATTTGACAGTCAACACTAATGACTTTAGTTTCCCCATTTCCCAAAGAAGCAAAACACAGTTTGGCTTGCATCTATGTTCGGCCTCGGTAAAACTAATTTGGGTAATAGTTGTCACATAGATGTTGCCTCTGCAATGTATGATATGTGAATATATTAAACAGAACCATTCATGTTTAATGGCGTGTTTAACAATGTTTACAGAAATCTTCAAATCATTAGAAATATGGAATTCCATGAGCATCTGAGAACGAGAAACAATAATCTAGCTGACAGATTGGTATCACCTTATCAGTTACATGAATCCTATCAACTACGGTCTTCAGTTGTGAATGGGCAACTACTATACCCTGATCTTTAAATCCATCAAGTTATATTGGGAATTGTATTCCCGCTAAATCCGGCAAATTAATTTACCTTGTTATACGTGAACCTTCCTCCAGGCCCTCAAGGACGTCTGACTATAGTTTCTCGAGAAGAAATGTACCATCATTTGGTGGAGTTAAAAAAAAAAGATATTGGAAATGTTATATGAAACTTCTGGAATCATCTTTCAGGATTCTGCATATGGTAGCTCAGGCTTTCTTTCCCCGGTGGATTTTGGTGCACCACTAGTGCAAGACTGTTGTTGACATATGTTATCAGATACATTCTCCCAAAGTGGCCTCATATTGCTTCAATAGTTTCAAGATTCTTCTTATTTCTTTTTTTTTTTTTTCATCTGCACCCCTTACGTTTGACACTTGATAAAACGAGCAGGTACATGCCCTTAATAAAATTTTTAATTGCACAACACAAAATAACCCCCCAAACCCACAAATTAATAAAAACAAGAGAAAAGGAGAGAAAAACAGACTATGCCTAGTGGGAAATGTCAGACTAGAAATGGAACAGTAAATGTAGATTGATTTACTGCACCTCGACATCAAATGATGATAAATGAAAATATATCAGTTTAAAAATTTACAGTGGTTAGCCGCATGTGTCCTTGAAGAGATTCTAAACAACATCAAGGATGCAACAAAATGGCATGACAAAATTTTGCTAATTTCTTCACCCTCCTGTGCTTCCCAACATAATGAAAGGTTAAAATGAGAGAATTCCAACTCAGTCAGGTCTACGCATCTTGACTGTCAGTGGAATTTCCTTGTAGGATTGAACCTTTTCAGCTGCTTGACGCTTGGGTCGAACAGATGGTCTTCGTAAGTCTTGAGCTTCATATCCAGAAGCACAATGTGTTGCTTCAGATTCATCTTTTACTGATGGGACTGATGATGTCGGGCCATGATCAAGTAGAGGAGAAACAGAAGAGTTAGCAACATCTTTCTTAACTAAGCCTTCAGTTGGTTCTTGCACTTGTTCTTGAGATATAAGCCTAGCAGATTGCCTTCTTGAACAAAGCCTGTTGAGACAAGTATTTCTTTAATTCTCTAAATTATGTTGAGTGCCAGAAATTAAAAGCCATTGGTGAACCGAAATTCTATACAGCAGTATAGTGAGCAAATAAACCTCTTGCTATCAACGTTCGTTTCATCTTGGACTGTAGCAACCATAGAGGGGTCCAGAGCATGACTTATCTCAAACACATCATCAGTTGGTTCCTGTTCCCCAGCTTTGAACCTTGCAGATCGTCGTCGAGAACAAAGCCTGTTGAGATTAGCATTTCTTCATTTATCTAAGTTCTTAAAGAAGCTGAGAAAATTAAAGCCATTTAAGGACTAAAATTTTTTTTATACTAGCAGACTAGGCAAGCAAACCTCTTGCTATTAACCTCCTTTGCAGCTTGGATTGGTTTAGATGTAGTAAGGAGCAAAGCCTCATTTTTCTCAAACACATCATCAGTTGGTTCTTGTTTCCCAGCTTTAAAACTAGCAGATTGCCTTCTTCAGGCAAAGCATGTCAAGAAAAATATCTCTCACCTAAACTTTTCAAGGAAAGCTGAAAACAAAGAGCAACTTATAACATCAATTGGCAAGCAGAAATAGATCAAACCTCTTCTTATCAACCTTCTGTTTAGTTTGGACTGGTTTAACAATAGCAGGGTCCAAAGCTGCATGGAGATCATGAAGGAAGAGTTAGTCTGATAATAGAGTTCCTAAACTTTGAGTAGCATGTTTCACATGCTAGTTACATTTAGATCGCCGCATTCTCTTTTTATTACAATGCTCATTGTCACTGTTGTATGCTGGAGCAAATTTCCC
This sequence comes from Omphalea diandra, assembly GCA_949677035.1. NCBI lineage: Eukaryota > Viridiplantae > Streptophyta > Magnoliopsida > Malpighiales > Euphorbiaceae > Omphalea > Omphalea diandra. Next base: position 2,733 of record CATIWR010015444.1, on the reverse strand, counting down.
AATCTTGTCATGCTCGATGGTTTCAACCTAAGCAGTGAAAGAACAGTCAAATATAGGCACAGAATACTAAAAAAGATAGCATTTTATAAAATTTACTCGAGATGGCACTGAGGTTAAAGTACCTCTCTTCCTCGTTTTGCTTCATTCTGGGAAAGTATAGGGATTTATTAGTCAGGAAGATATTTAATAATTTTTCCAGATAAGGCAACAAAGCGCACAGGCTAAGTTTACCTTTGACTCTAATTTACTTGCTTTAAGCAACCCATTTTTGCATCCCAGCTCATGTTGTAGGACCTTAAGCTGAAAATCAACAAAACAATATTATCAATCCACTAAAACCAAAGAACACCAAGATTGAGCAAGCAAACTTCAGCACCTTAAACAGTTAGAAACTCACCCTATCTTTACTTGAATTTAGTTCCTGTAAGTTTTAAAGTAAATATCAGTGTTTCCAAGCAGTCAATAGTTTGAAGCAATGACTTACATTCAACTAAACGTTATCAAGAAATTGATTCCAGAGAAATTCATGAAATTACCGCCAACATCTGACTATTTGTTTGGGCAAGCTGCAGGTTCTTTTGTTGCAGTTGTTGACATTTTGTTCTCAATTTTTGCAACTCCATTGCATGTAATTGAATGATTTTACTGTTGGCTACACTAAGGAAAAACAGACAACAGAATACCAGAGTGAAAAGTACCGATATGGAGTAAAAAAAAAAAAAAGATAAAACCAAATTAATCCTGAACCACAATAGATACTTTCTATCCTCAAGAAGCTTCACCAGCAACAAATTTTCCTAAAAAAAATTCAGGGGGAAAAAGCAATAAGCTAAACTTGCAACAAATACAAGAGAACATTTAATGTAGCTAAAGTTTTGGTGAGAGCTTTGACACCATGGAAAAATACCTGATGCAGCTTGTGAACGTAATCTTTAGCATCAAGTGAAACAGATTGGAGTCTCATATCTTGGTTTTGCTGCGGCAAGTTGGAAATGTCAGAAAATTTTTTCCTCGGCACGTTTCCCATTGCCATTTCCGCAGCTTTTATCTTGGCACCTGATCAGTTATCAAATTACTCGATCATTGAGCAAACACTTCGTCAAAATAGCACATGAAACAGAACAAAATAATTACTAGCTCTCCAAATTGAATTGTCCTAGTTATACAACGAATCCTTTGCCTAAATAAACTGATTCAGTAGCTGAAACAAAAGAAAAAACAATCATACCAATAACGCTGGAATTAGAAATTAAAGGAAGTAATACAAATCTCATCCAATTCAAAAACCTTAACCCTAAAACCAAAGTTTCAATTAAAAATTCAAATTCATATGAACAAAACCCTAAAACGGTTAGGTAATCAAAAAGCGAAATAAGAACATAAAGATTACAGAAATAAAATAAATACCTGCAACGTTGCCGTCTTGTGTGTTGAGAACTGTGCCGACCTCCATCCAAATGAACTGAATAAAGTTGAAAGAGGGAAACAGAAAAGGCGTTGGAAGAAGATGATGGAGGGATAGAAAAGCAAATTCGATTGGAAATTGAGGCGCCCACCTCGATTTTTTGAATTTTCTTTTGTGTTGCCCAACGTAAGTTTATCATACCATGTGTCTGTCTATTGATAGTCTTGCTCAAGATTCTGTTTGCTGTTTGAAACTCCTCGGGTAAACTAGTCGTTTGATGGCAAATGAGGCGAAAGAGTGATATATAATTTAAAATTTTGAAAAAAATAAAATTCAAATTATATTTAATATTGTAAGAAATATAAATTTCAAATTATATATATGTGTGTGTATATGTGCGCGCTCGCGAGTACGAGTGTGTGTGAAGTTAAAGAATGAAATTATTAATAGCAAATGGTAATCGCAACTAACACCTAAAAATTATGACAATAAAACTCTGTACAACTAATTTCAATTGCCTAAGAGAATTTATAATAATGCTCTTTAAAATAAAAAACATATTTTATGTAATTAAAAGTATCTTAAAAAATCTTTAAATATAAAATAGCAAATAAATTTATTTAAATTCAATGGACTCATTATATTTTACTCTTCATTTTGTTTCATTCCATAAAAGCATTTAAAGTAAACTTCTTTTATCCTATAAAAATATATTTGAATATTGTGGAAAGAGAGATAATAAAGTTTTTCAAAAAAGAAAATCAATAGAAAATAAGATAACAATTATTGGTATGTATGAAAAATTGAATTGTATTAATTACATTTTATATAGAGTGAATTTTAGCTCTCTATATGCAGGGAGTCAAACTCATTCTCTAATCTATAATTTATAATTAGAAAGTGGGTTGAAGTTTTATTTTCTTCAACCACTCTTTATAATAAAGAGTTTAGATTGGATAAAAAGTGGATGAAAAATATTTTAACAAACTATAATTGTTATTATTTTTAATTATAGAAGTAAGCTCAAGCATAACTACAACTTTAAGAATAAGTTGAAAGACCAACTCATTCCTTGCTTACTGTTGTCCCTAGGCACCAAGAAAGAGGGGGGGGGGGGGTGGGGGGAGGGGAGGGGGTGAATTGGTGTATAAAAATTTAAAATAAAGATGAAGAGAAGAAGAAATGATAGTAAGGACACAAAGGTTTTATAGTGGTTTGGGCAAAACAATCCCTACATCCACTCCCCAATCACTCAATTGGGTATTTTACTAAGTCAATGGTGTTTTCAAGCTCACACCCAACTTACTACAACTTGTGTTTTAATGGCT
>CATIWR010015429.1:0-42857 GCA_949677035.1 Omphalea diandra | reverse complement strand
AAATTAACAATTTAATTTTAATAATTTTAAAATTACAAAACTAACTCTATTCATTCTAACACAATTTTTGCGATTCATGTCTCATGAAATAAATTAAACGTTGTAGGTCAGTTATTGCCTTCACCTCTGTCAGGTCTGCTGATTAGATGATTTTTAAACTCAATTTTACTTTCAAACTCAATTTTAGATGATTTTTTTTATCATTTTATCAAATAATAATTTTAAAGTATTTAGTATTTATTAAATGATTATATTGATAATATAGACTTGTTAATATCTAGAAATCAATTGATAATTTATCTCATGATAATTTCATTAATAAGGATAGCGTTTGCCTAATCGAATACCATTGCAACATACGCGTATCCTTCATATAAATAACATGCATTGTTAAGATTGAACATTTGTCGCTGAAAATGATACCTAACATAATCAAATGACAACAATATTAAGAGAATTTACTAGCAAACTGGAAATGTATAACGTCTGACCAACGAAAAACAGTTATATCCTTAACGTTCAACCAACGAATGACGGTTATACAGTACATATTTTTTTTGCATATTTTGAAATAATAGAGACAAACCCAATTGATACTATTTTCTGACATATCTATGAAGATTTGAAAGCCACAAAAGTATAAATAATTATTTTCTCTACAACCAAGATACATTTTTCTTAGGGTTTTATATTATCTACTCTCATTCTCATATTTTTTAAGCTCTTAAGCTCTCAAAACTTTCATACTAACTTAAACATCGAAGTGGTTGTGGAGGACACGGTCCTATAAGCTCATGTTTGCTCATCCTTTGACAAGTCATTTACCCTCTTCAGTGATCAAAGGACCATCAATTGACACCATATGTGGGAAGATGATTACTATTTCATTGATTGTTTTCTTTAAAGTTCTTACCTTTACATTTCTAAACACATATTTCTCACAAAAACAATATCTTTCACTTTTGATCCATAATAAGTAATGGTTCGTCATACTATAAACTACTTCATTCCTACTTTTCCAGCTTAAGAAGAGGAGAATGCATCCATAGGCACAACACCAACAAACACTATGTGCATTAATGTCACCAACACAACTACTGTGGCAAATGAAGCCTTTAAATAGTTTCGAGAAACTCTAGTAAGAACTATGCAAGCGGTTATCGGTAACTTTAACCAACAAATGGCCAGCGCTCTCAATGCGAATCTAATAACACTTAATGTACAACAACCCAGGGAAAATCTTGGAAAACATAATGAAGAACCACAACCTCAAATGTTAGATCCTAAAGATTCCAAAACCACGTAGCCGATGAACAGGAATAGGGACATTACTGGATTTGGCAAAAAGGTAATCGACATCGCCATGGATAATGAAGTTGATTCCCACGTAGAGCACTTAAAAGCCAAGTCAGGCTCTGTTAAAAAAAAAAATACTTAGAGGCTTCACCTTTAGCATGAGAGATTATCAAGGAGAAGTTCTCTCATAAATGGAAACTTTCAATGCTACAAATGTACAACAAAATGGCAGATCCACATACATATTTGGTAACCTTTCGAACCACTATGCTGCTTAATGATATTTTTGATGTCATTTTTTATGGTTTTTCCTACTACTCTCACAAAAACAACACAAAGGTGGTACCTTAAACTACCTTATAGCTCTATTCATTCTTTCAAAAAGTTAGAACATGATTTTCTCTTAAGATTTGCCACTGACATCCCTTGCAAGACAAAAACAAGTTCATTGAGGTCTTGCAACCAAAAAGAAGGTGAAACCCTTTGGAAGTACATCAACAAATTCAACAAAAAAGCCATGAAGATTAAGACAATGTCGAAATAGTTGTGGAGGCCATAAGAAGCGGAACCACGTTCGACAAACTAAGGGACAAGCTCTACACAAAGACCATTAATTCTTACTCTGAGCTAATAACTATAGCTCAAAGGTACATTAAACTAGACAAAGGAAAAAGAGAGGAAAGGAAGAACGAAGAACGATGGAACAAAAAAAAGACTTAATAAAGGAGAATAGATGGTTCTCATCACCAAACCCTACAAAATTATACTCCTTCCTCCACTCAAGCAAAAAGCAGTACAAACACAAAATTCATACCACTAAATAACACCTGACGTAATATTATGCTTTGAATTAAACAAAATGTAATTGACATATAGTACACTTGAAGGCTAAACCTGGATAAGGCTGTCAAGAGGGACAAAACTTTATTTTATAGATTCCATAAAGATTATGGACAAGACAATGGGCAGTGTTAGGACCTGAAAAAAAAAGTTGAGAGACTTATATAGATTGGAGCATTTGGAAAGTTTGTCAAAGACACCAAGACGAAGAGACCTAAAGATGAAGATCAAGAACTGAGAATAAAAGAGCGCCCCAATAAAAGAATAGCAAGCATGATCAATATGATCATGAAAGGAGACCAACCTAACACATCGAATTGGAAATGGTCACATTTAGAAATTGTCCTCGTTAGTATTCATCAGAACCCCCTAATAGTTTCATTTGGCTTAGAAGATAGAGAACACATTGATGGCCCCTCATAATGATGCCTTAATTGTAGATGGTGTCCTAAATGAATACCTTGTTAAAAGATTAATGATTGATGGGGGAAGCCGGACTAATGCTATCATTGAACAAACCTATAAGGCGACGGGGGGGAGTGTTGATGGATCTCAGAAGAATAGGCAAACCGCTTGTAGGATTTGGCAAAAAGCAACTACAACCCATCAGGACAACTCACTTAACAGTAGAAATGATGGATGAAAGATCTTGATTGACATTAATAGTAAGAACTTTATTCCATGTCATTAATAAAGAGTTTCTTTATAACAGAATTCTTGGAAGACTGTATCTTTTTGAAATGGGTGTAGTAGAAAGTATAAGATGCCTCACCATGAAAATTACAACCCCTAAAGGAGTGGTAACTGTAAGGAGGAACCGAAAGATGGCAAATGAATGCAACCATATAGCCTTACAAAAAAAAAAAAGGAATGCTAAAGACTGAACAAGTGAATCCTAAATAACGAGAGTGAACAAAACTAGTTGGTAAGTTAATCGAACTTAAAGTTTTAACTAACAAAATAGTCAAATATAGTGCATATATGAGTCAGTTAGCAACTAAATTGCTAACCTACATCATTTTTAAGAACATGGAGACGTTTGCCTCTAAATCAGAAGAGATACTAGGAATCCATCCTTCGGTAGCATACTATAGATTGAATGTGGAGCCTATGGCAAAGCCTATCAAATTAAAGAATAGGCAGTTCATCTCCGAAAGACAGAAAGCCATGTGAGAGAAAATAGTTAAACTTTAAAGCGTAGGTATTATTATGGAAGTATAATATCTTAACTGGGTGGCAAATGTTGTAATGGTTAAGAAACAAAATGGTAAATAGAGGATGTGTGTCGACTTCATGGACCTGAATAAAGTATGTCCCAAAGATAGTTATCCGCTGCCAAACATTGATCAGCTGATAGAATCCATGACTTATTTTTCAAGATATAGCTACATAGATGTAGCTCAAGGATACGATCAAATATTAATGCAACCGGAGGATGAAAATAAGGTTGCCTTCATAACGAATAGGGTACTTATTGCTACATAGAATGCCTTTTAGCCTCAAGAATGCAGGAGCCACATACCAAAGGCTGATAAACTATATGTTCTGAGATCAAATTTGTAATAAAGTAGAGGTATGTATTGATGATATTATTGTAAAAAGCAAAACTAACAAATCTCATACAGATGATCTGTGAGAAATTTTTAATATTTTGAATAGGTGAATGAAATTAAACCCAGAGAAGTGCATCTTTAGACTAAAGTCAAGTAAGTTTTTAGGGTTCATGATTTTCAAACGAGGCATTAATGGTGAACCCTAAAAAGATCTAAGCCATTTTAGATATGAAAGGGCTAAGAATAATAAATAAAGTCCAGAAGCTGATTAGTAGGATCACAACACTAGGATGTTTCACATCCTACTCAACCAAAAGATGCCTTCCTTTTTATAGAAGCCTGAAGAACATGAAACATTTTAAATGGTCAGAAGACTGCTAAACAACATTCGAGGAACTCAAGGCATTCCTTACCTCTCTGCCTCTTTTGAACTAGCCCGAAGTAATGAAACACTTTACATTTATCTGGCAGCTGGGCAAGAGACATTAGCCTTTGTCCTGGTTTAGAAAGTAGACGGCGAACAACGTCATATTTACTACAATATCAAAGTCCTTTATTGAGCCAAGATAAGGTACCTAAGTTAAAAAAAGCTTGTTATGGCCTTAGTAACCTGAGTAGTAAAGTTAAGACCCTATTTCTAAGCACATATCATCATAGTCTGGATAGATAAACCACTAAGGAAATCCTTATAAAGGTCGAATACTTTTGGATGATTAGCATAATAAGCATTCTAACTCAGTGAACATGACTTCAAATATGAACCTAGGATGACCTTGAAGGCCTAATGTCTTGTTGAATTTGTCATGGAGATGACAGCTGACGAACATACGAATGTTTTGCCAATAGATACTTGGACTCTATAAGTGGATGGTGTATCCAATGAACATGGAGCAGGAGCAGGAGTTGTGCTTCAGAGTTCAGATAAAATTAAGATTATATATACTATTACCTTGAATTTCAATGCTACTAACAGTGTTGCAGAGTATAAGGCTTTGATAATGAGGCTAAATTTAGCCTTTGAAGTGAAAGTAAAAGAATTGCAGATGTTCAGTGACTCCATTATAGCGGGGAACTTTCAAAGCTAAAGAAGATAATCCAATAAGATATTTGAAAAAGTGTTAGTCCCTATTCAACAGACTTACATAATAAGGAGGAACTTAGAAAGTCACTCGGATCCTTAGGAAGGGGAATAAAGAAGCAACTAGCATAGCCAAAGGCAACTGAACGTAGATAGCCATTTCAAAACTTTCCACTCAAAGAGGAATGATAACAACACATCATAGATGAACATGAAATCCTCAACATCGCAGAACTAGACACTTGGATGGAATCGATCATCCAGTATCTTAATAAGGGAGAATTACTAAAAAAAAAAATGAATGGAAGCCTTAAGGATGCAAAAAAGAGTTGCTAAATACTCATATCATGATGGAATACGCTTCAAGACATTATCCATACACCATTAAATGAAATGTGTCTCTTAGGAGGAAAGCAGTTATGTTTTCTAAGAGATTCACGAAGGGATATGTGACACCCATGAAGGGTCACACATTATGGCTCGTAAAGCTTTACTTCAAAGGTTTTATTGGCTAACGATCAAGAAAGACATAAAAAAATTGGTACGTACTTATGAAAAGTGTCAAAAACATGATAAGATCTCAAAGGTTCTAACAATTTAACAAGTTAGCATCACCACCCCCTGATGTCACCGTTTAGGGAATGGACATTCTTGGTCCTTTCCTCTAGCAACATGACAAAGAAAATTTATCATTGTCACCATTGATTACTTTACCAAGTGGATAAATGTCAAAACAATTTCCACCATCACAACAAATAAGGTAGAGAATTTCTTTTAAAAATAGATAATTTGCAGGCTTAGCATCCCCAACATACTCATCACTGACAATGACAAACAATTTGATTATGATAGCTTTAGGCAATTTTGTAAGAATCTTCATATCAATCTAAGGTTTAATTTAATTGCCCACCCTTAAATGAATGGGTAAGCGAAAGTTACCAATAAAACAATCCTTAATGGACTAAAGAAAGGACTTGAAAAAGTTAAAGGAGACTAGGTTAAACAGCTAACTCACGTTCTTTGGATATGCCGAACAACCCCAAAAAGGCTCATGGAGAATCATCCTTCAATCTAGCTTATGGAATAAAAGCAGTGGTTCTAGTAGAGATCATAATAAGTAGTCTTAGAGTTCACCATCTATATCCAAAGGCTAACAATGAAAGAGTCAGATTTCATATTGACCTATTAGAATAATGAAGAGAGCAAATAGTCGTTCGTGAAACAACATATAAAGCGAAGGTTGTTTCATACCACAATAAGAGAGTTCACCAAAGATCTTTTAAGAAAGGTGATTTATATTTAGAAAAGTTGAAATAACCAAAAGAGATGTTAGGGTAGGAAAACTAGGAGCTAACTAGGAAGGACCATATCTAGTAGAAAATGTGATAGGAAATAAATCTTATCAATTAGCAACATTAGAAGGGAAATTGATTCCCAGATTTTGGAATATAGAAAATATTCACAAATATTATCAATAAAGAGGTATTTCAATATATTTTATGTGCAAATGGGTCGGCCCCCTTAAAAGGCCATAACATTCATCATCTTTACGAAAGAGTTTGGTTCACCAAATAAAACTATAAATTCTATTGAATAAAGAGTTCAACTCACCCCATAAAGCTATAAATTTTATTAAGTGAAAATTTAGAATCACTTTAAACATATAGGTTTAGCTAACCTAAATAGCCATAAAGAAAAGGGGAAATGGGTTTGGCTCTCCCTCTTAAAGCCATAAAACATCTGCTATAATTAAAGACTTCTAAAAATAATTCATGGACATGATCATGCTAAATTCCTTATTACATGATCAACTTTATAAAGGACTAGTTATGAAGCCGTCCCATTTCAATGAAAAGTAAGAAAACTTATTAAGTTTTACACTAAGTATAACCTATTACTTAAGTTGCGTATCAACTGAATACTCCTAAGAATCTTTATACTTAGTCATTTCTAATTAAAATACTTGAGTTTAGGGCTCTTAAAGTTTCCACACTTAGTCATTACACTTAGTCATTTCAAGTTAACAGTTCAAGTTCAACATATGCAGTTAAGTGCATACTTGTTCACAGTTGTAAACTTAGAAGCTTCTTAACCCAAGGTTAATTTGTCATGAAAGGACTAATAATAAGTTATCAAGCATAAGTTTATAAGTTTTATATATGTTATTACTTATTTTTTCCTTTTGCACTATGACAAAATAGGAAAATAAGTAAAAAACAAAGACAAAAATTATTTATTACAAAAGATTATTTGTTACAAAAGATTATAGGGTATAATAAGGAGCACAATTATTTTTTATGAAGAAAGAGGATGATTTGTAACAACCAGTGCTTCCTTAGGGCCTTTAAGAAGAGAAGCTCCTTTAGGGTCTTTGAGAATATGATCCTTTTTAATAAGCTTTTCTTTTGAAGCAGGAGAACCCTCCAAATCGACATTCGCCTTGGGAGCCTCCGATGCAGGGGCAATAAAAGATGAGGGAATATGACTATTCTGAGCTTCCCCATCCGAAACAAAAGCTAAAGGAACAGGGTTTGCCATTTTGAATAAGAATGCATCTAGTTCGCCATTAGAAATTGATGTCCTATCGGGTTTAAGAACCATCATCACCTTTACCATATAGGATTTCTCATTCAACAAGAACTTAACAGTGGGATACAGAGTATCAAAAGCCGATTTCTCATTGTTATCTCTTTTAATGCGAACAACACACCCTTCATAAATTTTCTCTTGGTCTATGTGTTTGAGTTTAGACAAATCCACTCCAGGATGATCATGTTTGAGAACCCTCTTTAATGCCTGCCTATATGTTGTCAAAACTAAGGAAAGCAAAATGAACATTTCTTCCTCCCTAGCTTTGCTAATGCTATTGGCACCTTCCACACAGTTGTGCAGACCCCATATAGTAGAGCAAACAATCTTCAGTTGACTATCTTTCTTTTTTAACAGCTCATTCTTCTTTGCCAACTTTGCATTTCCTTGAGTCAAGGCCTTGTTCAACCTCATCACCGAGAGCCTTTCATTCTTTAACTTTAAAGAATAATTATTGTGAATGGTGGCTAATTTAAATTTTTGCTCTTCAATTAATTGAGTCATCCTGTCTTGAGCCACCTATTTGGAAAACATGCAATTAGACAAATATGAATGAAATCAAAATAAGAAGTATAAGCAAATAACACTTATGATAGAAAACTCTTCAGCAATGTATCTCCTTTTCTAACTCTCTTTCAACACTTGTAGGGCCCTAAGCATGTATATAGCTTAAATGTGCACCAAGTCTTCGGAAGGAATGGTCGAACACTCTTATTTGTCAGGTTGGAGATTGATAAAGTCTAAAAACTTATTGCAAATAGTAAAGTTCTAGAAAGTGCCATTCATATTAGTTTTTAACCATTTTTTGGGGCCTACAAGGCTTGAATCTTCTCTTGGCTTCCATGCTCATATTTGGAACTGCTTTGCTCTACTGTGAAGGGGTTTTCCTCTTTTTTCCCTTGTTTCCTTTCTCCACTACCTTACTTTTGCCTTTATTTTTTGAGGCAGTAAGGGGGGAGACTTCTTAGAGGGTGGAGGAGGATGGGGCTTACGAATCATCACTGGAGGCAACATCCGACGAGGAGTTGCCAAGCTATCCGTGGTAGGTTCACCCTCAACACTCAAAGAGAGAACATCTGAAATATCTTCCTCAACGTCAAAGTCCATCCAAACGTTCCTCAAAATTTCATCTCACCTGCATCACAAAATATTTAATAGATATCAGTAAAATATAAAACACAAAAGCAAAAGTTGTATAGCTTCAGTTTTATTCTTCTTAAGCTTTGGTCAAGAGGGTTAGGCCTCCTCTTCGAAACAATCACCCCTTTTTATCTTGCCAGTAGGAAACACAACAACCTTGTTGTGATTTTGGGCAAAGTAGCTAATATATTTCTTTTAAGAAGGCTAAATCTTGGAACATTCATCGATAATGAAAGACAACAAGATCATCTTTGCCTATAGGAAGTGGTGAAGCAGAAGGTTTGTCTACAAATTTTCAGGGAAGATTTATAAAATCAAGGGAATGGTAAACGATGAAAAATTTGTTTAACTAATCCTTTAAGGAAAAGAGGGAGGAAGAATACGCCTTACTCCTTGTTTTGACAGTTAAGGCCAGAAGTGGTTCACTAAATCTACGGGTGAAGTTGTACAAATATTAGATGTGCGATGTCATGAGCCCAAGGCCTTTTATTCAACAAATTTCAATAAGACTAGTGAGAATTTTAACGGCGTTCAGGTGAAGTTGGGTTAGTAGAATCGAATAGGTAACAAAAAACTTAGCAAGGTTGGGTGAAGGGGAAAACGAAGCCCAACCTCCATTTGTTTCCTGTACATGACTAAAGTTTTCATGTCGGTATGATTAGGAGCCCTAAACTCAGCCGGGCAACACGATAATTGGTACATGTCAGGTATCTCATGTTGGGATAAAAAACGATTGAAATTCTTAACAGTGATGCAACTCTGATACTTCCTTAGTTTACCTAATGTTTGTTTTATGATTTCACCCATAATTCCCAAAAGAAAAAAAGAAGAAAAACTGTAAAAATCAAAGAAATAACAAAGAAGTACCTAATGAAAAAAGGTAGTCTTAGAAAATAACATAAAATGTTAGAACAAAGAAGAGAGCAAAAAAAGTTAGTAGAAATTTCAAACGCAACAAAAGTTTAGTAGAAGTTTCAAGCGCAACAAAAGTGAGAGGAAAAATCGACAATGCCTTATATAAAGGATGAAAATACCTTAACAGTCGTATCCACATTAAATGTAAAATCCAATTTGCACATTAGGATTCCAAATCGACACGAAACTCGAAAAGGCACGAGAGCTGAAAGGATGAGTGAAATGGAAATGAGAGCATTTAGATAGCAAACATAAGTGGCACTAAGACTCACCCAACATTCAATCTAGAAAGACCACCTAACATAAATGTCAAAAAACAAGACCCTTCAGAAGGACTAGTGATAGTGTTTACCTAACTGAATATCATCACAACAAACATATGTCCTCCATGTGAATAACATACGCCTTTAAGATTGACACTTGTTGCTAAAGATGGTACCTAACATAACTGAACGATAACAACGTTCAAAGAATTTACTAACAGACTAGAAACGCATAACGTTCAATCGATGAAGAGCAATTATATCCTTAATGTTCAACTAACGAAAGACGGTTATACAGTATATACTTTTTTGCATATTTCGGAATAATAGGGATAAACTCAACAGATACTATTTTTGGCATATCTATGAAGAGTCTATAAGTCACAAAGGTATAAATAATTATTTTCTATATAACTAAAGTGCAATTTTGCTAAGGTTTTCTATTATCTACTTTCATTCTTAAGTTCTTTAAGCTATTAAACTCTTAAAACTTGCATACTAATTTAAACATCGAAGTAGCTGTGAAGAACTCATTCTCCTAAACTCACGTTTGCTCACCCTTTGGCAGATCATTTATCCTCTTTGGCGATCAAAGGACCATCAAATAATATTTTGTAAATTCCATAATTTACTAATTCATTGATCTTATGCATAATTTTTAATAATGTTTTAATTTTATTGATATTTATAACTCTGTTGAGTGATAAGTAATTAAGAGTTTATAATTTTATCATCTTAAATTATTTTATTAAAATATTAAAAAAATGTTTGTAGAAATTCAAATAAGAATAACATGAAAACAAAAAATATGAAACACACGAAAAAAATAATAAAAATAAAATAGATAAAAATAGAAAAATAAAAAGGCAAATGAAAACGAAAAAGAAAATTAAATATGGTATGAATCAAATAATTAATAACATTATATAAAATAAATATAAAAAAGTAATATATATATATATATATATATATATATATATATATATATATATATTCAAATATAAATTACTATAATTGCAAAATACATTCTGTTTTAGAAATGTCGATTCTATTTATTGATGAATAATTCAGAGTTTTATAATTTGATCATACAATATTATTTAATTGAAAATCTAAAAAAATCTCTAAAATTACTAAAATCGAAACTATATGGTTGTCTTTTAAAAAATCACACACTATAATATATGCTAGCTATCTATAGTTTTAAAAAAAATTTACTTATATATTTTGATTTTCTAGATTTTTTTATTGATAATCATATATTTTGCATAATTAATACTTTATATTTTAGGTATTTTAAATTCATATATTTCATATTATCTTGACAATTATAATACATTTAATTTATTGTCAAATAGTTATATATTTTTTTATTAAAGATTAATGAAATAAAATAACGAGTACTATAGTAATTTAAATCACTTTTTTTACTGTTTGTTATGTACAAATCGAACATGACAATTATCGATTTCGAGAAAACAAATAAAATAATATTATATTTTTCTAATTATTTTCTTAAAAATAAAATTAAAAATATTAAATTTCAACAACAAAATGTGCCTTTAAAAAAGAGGTTTATATTAAAAAAAAAGGAAAAATAATTAAAGCATGTAAGTAAGAAGAAAAGAAAATTAAAAAGGAAAAGAAAAGGAAAGCCAAAAGTTACAGATTTTTCTTATTTATTATCAAATAACCGCATCGTTAGTAAATTTATTTTACTATTATTTTATTTACTCTTCAAAATTCTTACTAGATACTTTTTTTTTGTAAGCAATAATCAATTTTAATTATTAACATAGGAAATTGTAAATGTTCAACTAATTAATTATGTATTTAATTAAAAATATAATGAGTGAACTATTTAAAATATTTATAATATTTTAACAAAATTGTTATTGTAATAATGTCGTGTAATTCGTGGGTAAGTGAGTGAGGAATAATAAATTTTCACGATATATGCCAAGTGATTTTATATTTCACGTTGTCGAACGGTATAACGCGTCGTTGTGTGTAGGAAAATCTTCCCCTTTAAATACTGCACCTCCTAATTGTTCAACAACAGGCTGAAGTATACATTTGCAGCCATTCGTGAATTAATCATTGTTATGACATAACTTTAGCCTTTATAAGCAATGTTTTTACCATCATAAATAGATTAATTTTTTATTCAATTGATTTCATGATTTAGTTTAATAAAATATTTTTTTATTTTTTTGATAAAGATATATATATAATATTTGAAAAATTAAAAAAATATAAATATAATAAAACAATGACAATTAATTTTTAAAATTTAAATTTTGAATAAAATAATTTAATTTTTTAAAAATTTTAATTTTTTTAGCGATCAATTCTTAACTCTAAACTGAACTAAATCATTGGTCAATTTTCAATTTTATTAATCTAACAAGTGAGTATACTAATATAAAAAATTTACTATTTAATGAAAATAGAAAAGTCGAGAATTTTCAATACAGTTAGAGCTGTTCATTATTATTTCTTTATTTAAACAAAAACATATCAATTAAAATTTATAGGCTTATGTAAGCGATCCTAACAACAGCATAATAATGCCAATAAACCATTCAAAAGTTGCCAAGTCGGAAAAAGACACATAATAGACCAACAAATCATGGACAATTCAGCTTTTGCTATATATATATAGAAGGACTCAGAATTTTGTTATGTAGAAGTTGAGAGGGACCAGCCATATTGTTTGTACTCGAGCAGTAGTAGTCAAGATCACTGGTTCAAATTTAGGTGATTAGTAGAAGTTGATTAAAAAAAAAAAAAAACAGCTATAGAAATTTAGGTAGAGACTATAAGTTCTAACATTGAATTACTTGTTCACGATCAAATCTACACACTCTAGCTGAGGATACAATCCTTATTTGATCTTCTTAGTGAGAAAAGATTTAAAAAAGAAAAAAAAGCCGGAACAGTAAACTCAACTTGTCTAATGGATACAAACAATTTCTGCATTTAGATTTCAAGATATTGTACTATTTATGTACAAGGAATAGGGCAAATACCAATGATCAGTCCACAACGTATCTGAAATGATTTGGTTGCATGCAAAGCAAACTCGGTTGGACATGTGCTAAGTTCTCTGTGCTTGTACAATCTCTCTCTGACTTGTGACTGCCACTATTATAGAGTTGCTGTGATTTCTGCAACCCTTTGGCGGAAAGTTTTTACATCTTCATCTGAAAGATTCTGTTGTACCAAACCGAGTGAAGGATCATATGAAACAGATCATACTTCACAGGGTTTTTGTGCCAAAGGAAATGTTGTTGTACCATCTTAACTCTTACCTGCATTGCAAGGTACTTCTCTTCTGGGATTGAAAGCAGAATGTTCCTCAAATTTGGAATATCTTTCTCTTGCACAAACACAGAAAACGCCTCCCAGTTCAATACCTCGAAAAAAGGAGGCACATAATTATCTGATATGATGACGGGCACACACTCGTACAAAATGGCCTCAACCACACGAGGAGAGTGAACTTCATAACCCCTGGCACATATGCAATACTTGCTGCCCTTCATGTACTCCCTGTAGACCCTTTTCCCTTCAATATCACGGGGCATTGGACCAAAGATTTTCATGTCTGATTCTTTATTCTCCCAGAAATGCAGCAAGATTGGTCGCAGATAACCATGCATGCCTCCTGCAAAAAAGGCCAGAATAGGCCTTTCCGAAGGATGCCTTCCTCCAAGATCTTTTATATGATTCTCCACAGAACGTATGTATGTAACTGGTAGAGTAGCATCCTGCCCTATTTTGAAGCCTTTAGCAACATTAGCATTGCAAAGAACTCTAATGCAATTCCTCATATGATGCCTCGTGATTTGAGAGGCCTGAAATTCCAAATGACATGAAATGAGATATATTGGAAATATTGCAGAGAATAACTAAAGGCAGCATCGGAATAGACATAGCTATAGGATGATAGTTCATCCAAGTTCATTGTTATCCTATTTTTCCATAAATCATCATCCTTCTGGTGCCCCTGTTGTCTGGAGTGTTTAATGGATCTGTCTGAGAACTATTATCAAACTTATCAGAGGGACAAAATCCTATCATCAATTCACTATCACGATTAAGAATCATGAACATACCAGGGAAGGGACTTATGACTTGCATAAAATCTACTAACATTTGCCATTTACGGTAACATAATAGGGACCACCTGAAGCCAATCTTTAAGGGGAAACAATCAGCTACTTCTAATAACATTGTCATAGTGACTATCAGAATCCAGCAGAATAGAGACTCAACAATCATTAAATTAGACAATTAGATAGATATAATACATGGAACTGGAAGATATACCCAGTCATGACAGCCAACAAGAAAATGATCTGCTCCTCCTGTTCTGTTCCAGAAACTATACTTTTGTGCAACTAAATCCACATAGTTCTTCAAATATCCTTCGAGGTCCTTTTGACTCTGAAATTTTTTCCAAATAATACAGTCCTTAACATTTGTGGACTAAATGGCAAGTAGAACAAGTGAGCTTTTCTAGGGTCCCTCACTACAAACTTTTTGTTTCCCTCTAACAGTTTCATAAACCATCCTTCAGATGCATATATTCCTCTCATCTTAGACTGATGAAATATGGGCTTTTCGCCTTCCTTATATATATAAATTCTGAGCATGCGTTCCATCAACTCATAACTCCTACAAGGCATATTCAAAAGCTTTAGCTCAGTAATGAATAATCATAAGAGGAAACTCTCTATAGATGCAGTAGTAATCAATAAGATGGATTCCAGAGGTCAGATTAATATCGGATTTTTCATCAACATAATGTTTTTGTCCACAAAAGTTATTAAATAACTGAAAATATCAGACACCTATAATGAGACTAATAACTGCTAGTAAATGAGTACACAGTATTTCTTGCTTCCAACTTAATGTCATTCACTGGTTTGTAAGAGAAACAAAAGTTTGTGCACTACATCCGTTAACTCATTATTACTCATCATATATTCTTCGACAACTTAATTGAAGCCTTTGATGTGATTTTTGGTTATTCAAATTATAAAAAATTACTTGAAACAACTGAGTAAAATAGGCTATATGCAAACAGTCTTCTATTCACCAACAACTTTAATATTTATATAATTAACTCTGCAGATCTAATGTCTAAATATGTTACAGGTTCATAAGACAGACAAGAAAAATACTTGGGATATTGCCTGTTAACTCTACATCAATGGGAGTATTATCAATTGGTTGCTATATTACACCTACAAGTGCACAAATTTTTGTGACTGCAGACAGAGAAAAATGAAACATAAAAAGGTTCATAAGAATGGTGAACACAAAGAGGGTTACCTTTTAAACACGGAAGCATTACGAAAAGCAGAAGTATGAAGCCCGTGAGGGTTTCTTACAAAAGGAGCATTCTGTATCTTCAATTTTGCAGATAGAAGTTCACGATCACGTACAGAAGACCAGCGTGGCCTCTATTAACAGTAAAAGGAATAAGCCAAAGAATATAACTTGTTCCCTACTGTTAATATCATAAAAGAAAGGTCGAATTCTTACCACATGATGAGATTGAGACGAAACAATACTCTGAAGCAACAGCGAATTCATCTGGGATATTGATGTTGGTTGTGCCCCCCATCTCTTCAATGTGGAAATGGCGTCCCTAGTAGAATTCTTGTTCACGGTGAGGATAAGATTATTTCTAGACTGCACTTCTGCAATACTTGCTGCATTGTCCACTGAAGTTTCATTAACTGGGAAGAATGAGTTAGAAGTTCTCGATTCTGGATCCGTATTTTCTCGATTCTTGGCAGAAATTCCTGGCAATACGACCGGCACAATTCCAACTCTGTTTTGAACCCCTCCAAATATCAAGTCGTTGTCTGCTTCCGTGTTTTGAAAATTTTCACCCTGCAACGGGCTAGTCTGTCCAATTATCAAACCCTTGCCAAGCATAGCATCCATCTTCTCCTTATCTGATGACAAACCAAAGTCTATATTTCTCTCTTTTCTTTCATTCTCATCATCTCCATCCTCTTCATCATCCAAATTAGAAGAATAATTAGTATCATTTGCTATAACATTAGAGACATAGATAGGCTCCGGCTTTTTAGCATTACTGATGAGCATAACTATAGAACCTTCACCAGCAAGAGCAGGTGATAGGGACCATGTTTTCCCATAGTAGGGAAGTGCAAAACACTGAAAAAGAGCAGCAACAGTAATTGCCACACTGATGACCATCACCAACTTCTTAATTTCAACAACACATAACCTCTGCAACAGAGCAGACACATCCATCTCGCGGCGAAAAAAATTAAGCTAAGCTACCACAACTAACCCTGAAAATACTCAATTATCAACATTTTCCACTTAAGTTGAGGAGATTACTCGTGAAGAAAGAATTTACCTGTAATGGGGTTCCCATGATTCCTCCCCGGCAAATGTCGGTTAGAGGAGGATAACGTCTGTAATTTGCCCTCATTCTTTCAATTAATTACACAAATACCACTCCAACGGTTCACTCTCCAAACGACGTCGTTACTTTTTTTTCCCCTCCAAAAAGGAAAAATAAAAATGTTCTATGGACATTGGTAGGGGTTTAACGATGAAGCATTTTCGTTGATGGCGCTGAAGTTATTGCAAATCCCATTCCCGATATTCGCGCCGCTTCTGAATCCGAATCCGAATCAGAACCCGATCCAGCGCCCGCCCGGAGAGGTCCGGTTCTCGCAGTGGAACAACGCGAACTCTTGCAGAAAGAAATAGAAGACGACATCCGCCGTCGCCGCCTCTTCGATTCCGCCACCAACATCGTCCATATTACGATCCTGCCACAGATACCACTTCCGCCGACACTTTCAAATCCATAGGCACGGCCTTCTCTCCTTCGGCCCCATAAATCCCCGGCAAGAAATCCAAATACTCCAAAACCGAGACCCCAAACCCCCCACCCGGCATTTAAACCTATCTCAACAATACCAAAACACCCCTGCCAAGAAGTGGCGAAGTCGAGGAGAAGAAACCGGTAGACAGAAATGCGAGCATCAAACTCAGCGAAGATGGTTTATGCTACGTGGTCGACGGCGCCGTTTGAGTTCAAGTACAAACACGGAGACGACGAAAGTGAAGCCACTTAAATTGCGGGAGCCACCGTTCTAACCTTTCGGGCCCACTACGATGGGCAGACAGTGGACAGGGCGGGCCCCGCTGTCACCGAACAAGAAGAAATTGAGGGAATTCAATTCGTTCAAGCTGCCGCCGAATAAGAGCGGTGTAAAGCCGGTCCAGTAGCCCGGTCCGTTTAGACCCAGGTGCGGCCCGAGGTATGTATATACGATGGACGAGATAATTGGGGGGCCGTTGACGAGGGAGAGAGTCAAAGACTTGATTAATGGTTGCGTCAGGTCCAAGCGCCAATTGAATATGGGTATGATTAAGTTTTTGTCTTTTGCATTGGATTTCGATGTAAACATTAAAATTTGAGTTTAATTGAGGTTTTTATTTTTTCGAGGTAGTTTTTTATTTGATCCCAATATAAAGATTGAATTTTTCGTTTAATTTTGAGTATTTTGCACTTTGCATTAGTTTTTTTTATTTGATTTCAATGTCAATGAATTTTTCGTTTAATTTTGAGATTTGCAGGTAGAGATGGGCTGACACACAACATGTTGGATAATATTCATGCACATTGGAAGCGACGTCGAGTGTGCAAAATCAAGTGCGAAGGAGTCTGCACTGTTGATATGAACAATGTTTGTCAACAATTAGAGGTGTGTTTTGCCTTTTAAGATGAAAAAGAACTCGTCTTTCCACCATATTAGGCCTACTAAATTATTGTTGGTTTCTGTTCATGTTGGTAGGACAAAACTGGAGGGAAGATTATTTACAGGAAGTCAGGGGTGGTGTACCTTTTTCGGGGCAGGAACTACAACTACAGAACTCGTCCTAGATTTGCTCTCATGTTGTGGAAACCTGTTACGCCTGTCTATCCGAGGTTAATTCACAGGGCTCCAGAGGGTTTGACACTGGAAGAAGCAGCTGAAATGTGCAAAAAGTGGCGGAAATTGATACCAATATGCAAACTAGGTAGGATGAGAATTTGAATGATTCATCAATGGTGTCTGTGAGTAGAATGATTGAATGTTTTGTATGTGTGCAGCAAAGAATGGTGCGTACCCCAATCCGGTAAGAGAAGTTGGAGAAGCATTTGAAGAATGTGAATTGGTGAGAATAAATTGTCAAGAGATTAATGGAAGTGACTACCGGAAAATTGGTGCCAAACTCAAGGTCTAGTAAATTTGTTTAGTTGGGTGGCTCTTATTACATCAATTTATTGTTGCAAGCCTATGAAAAGTAGTTTACCCAATTATTTGAATTGCAGGAACTTGTCCCATGTGTGCTATTCTCATTTGAAGATGAGCATATACTAATGTGGAGGGGAAGGGATTGGAAGTCCTCTTTCACAAGACCAGTAAGTGATTGTGAAGAAACCAAGGGACCTGATGCTACCAGCGCAACTTCTATTGCACCGCTTAGGGAAGACCAAAAAGTTGAAATGGTCTCAGTCAAAGATGTCTCCAGTGCCCCAAGTATGATCACAACTCCAGTGGGTTGTGAAGAGGAAGTAACGGATTCATTTACAAAACAACGAGATGAGCCTGCAGTGGTGGGTACTAGTTCAACCACAATACAAATGAGTGATCGTAGTCCCATATCAGATGGTGCAGGCAGTTCTGTTATTAATGAGTATCAAACTATCAGCAATGCATTTGGCACTGAAGCAGCACTTATTAACATGAGCTATGCTAATGAAATGCCAGTAGTTACACCATTAGAATCCGCCATGTTAGAAAGTGCTGCGATTAGAGAGAAGCTCCAAAATGTTGTAGAAGGTTCACATGATCTTAGCGAACCAGCAAAGTCGAGTGTGCCTTGCACAGATGGAGTTCCTAAGTTGTTGAAGCAAGCTGTTGGGAGTGGGAGTGCAGTTTTGATTGATGCAAGTTTGGATGCTGATTCTGTTTACAAAAAAGCGGTGGCCTTTGCCGAATCTGCTCCAAGTGGTCCTATTTTTAGGCACAGATCAGGAAGGTGTTGATTCAAAAGAGCGAGAAGCAATATATGGAACCCAAAGAAGTTCCAACTGTTACCTGGACAGAAAGAAGCGAAATCAAAGAAGTTGCAAGCGTTTCCAGGACGGAAAGAAGCAAGACGAGAAATTCTAAAATTCAAAGAAGAAAAAAAATCTAGTGAACCGTATCTAGATTTGGCACCACAGGGAAGTCTTAAGAGTCGATGAACTTGCTAAACTACTGGCATAACTTAAATGGAATTTTGTTTAAACCCTTTGCTTACGGTTATCTTAGTATATTTGCGGCTAATATGATCAAATTCTTTCATTTGTCCATTCTTTGTTGTTGTTCTCCACATAATTACTGTATTTTTTGCAAATATTGTGTTGATTTCCATGGCAACTTCTTTGGTATTGATATCTGGTTCTTGAGCATTTTTATTGTTCATATCAAGCAAGCATATCTCAAATGACTCGAATTTTACTTTTTAGCGGATAGTTTTATTATCATTCATGACATCGGATGGCTCAAAAATGTGCTTTCAAATACATAATGGAATACTTCATTTTAAATTCAGAGCAATGCATTCCCTCCACTTCAGAAGGTTTTAGACGTAGCCCACCCCCCACCCCAACCAGTGATTTTAATTTTTACCATATTGTTTTCAATAGAGAAAATTTTAAAAAATCATATTAATTTTTTAAGGTCATATTTATCTTATTTCTATTTTTAAAATTTAGATGATAAAGGTTAAAAAAAAAGAGAGAGAGAGAGAGAGCATTGATATACAATAGTAAAAAAATATAATATACTATTAAAAAAATTAAATTTGTTAGTAGCACTATTAGGAAAAGTTTAATTAAATACTATATTTTTACTATAAAATTTGTGTTAGTTTTAATATCTTTAAACTTTTATTTTTTAATTGATATGACATAATGTTATTTCTCACAATCTTTTCCATATTTTTATATCAAATAAGTATAAAATTAATATGAAAATATATAATATAAAAAAGTATAATAATATTATTTTCTCATTCTCAAATTAGAAAGTCATATATTTTATTTTTTTTATAAAAAATATCTTAAATATCAAGATTTCTTTTTTAAAAAAATAAAAAAATATTTTTGTATTAATTAATCATTGAAAAATTAACAGAAAAAATAAATGAAAGATGCAGCATAAAAAAAAAGTCACAATGAAAATATAGAGTAAATAATAACTTCATCACATTCAACATTATATGAATAAAAGTAGATTTTTGAGATAGATGAAATATAGAGTAGAATGAGTATATATACTTTTGAAAATTAAGTTGTTAGAGAGTGTATTTTGATAAGTTTTTTTTTTTTTTTAAATTTGAAATGAATTTTTCGTTTAATGTTCAAGAATTTGCAGGTAGAGATGGGCTGAAACACAACACGTTGCATAATATTCATGCACTTCTGAAGCGGCAGAGTGTGTGCACCGTTATGCCTGTGTAGCCTAGGCTTATTCAACGGGCTCCGGGGAGTTTGACAATGGAAGACGCAGCTGAAATGCGCAAGAAGGGGCGGAATTTGATGCCGATATGCAAACTAGACAGGATGAGAATTGGAAAAGATTGATCAATGGTGTCTGTGACTAGACTGATTGAATGTCTTGTATATGTGCAGCGAAAAATGATGTATAAGCTAATCTGGTAAGAGAAGTCAGAGAGGCATTTGAAGAATGTGAATTGGTGGATTAATGGAAGTGACAACAGGAGTTTGGTGCTAAACTCAAGGTCTGGTAAATTGTTTAGTTGGGTGGTACTGCTCTCATTTCATTAATTTATTCGTTGGGACTGTGAAAAGTAGTTACCCAGTTATTTGAATTGCAGGAACTTGTCTCATGTATGCCAAGGGGAAGGGATTGGAAGTCGTCTTTCACAAGACCAGTAAATGATCGTCAAGAAACCAAGGGATCTGATGCTACTAGCGCAACTTCTATTGCACCGCATGTGGAAGACCAAAAAGTTAAAATGGTCCCAGTCAAAGATGTCCTCAGTGCCTCAAGTATGACCACAAGTCCAGTGGGTTGTGAAGAGAAAGTAGAGAATTCATCTGCAGTGCAAATAAATGACTGTGCAGCTCAGGGTACTAGTTAAACCACAGTACAAATGTGATATCAGATAGTGCAGGCAGTCTGCTGTTAATGAGTCTGAAGCTGTCACCAATGCATTTGGTTGTCAAGCAGCCCTGACTAACATGGCCTGTACTAATGAAATGCTAGTAGTTAAACCAGTAGAATCTGATACAATTTTAGGAAGCACTGGGATCGCAGAGAAGCTCCAAGATGCTATAGAAGATTCACATGATCTTAGTGAACCAGCAATGTCGAGTGTGCCTTGCACAGATGGAGTTCTACAATTGTTGAAACAAGCCGTTGAGAATGGGAATGCAGTTGTCTTGCTTGATGCAAGTTTTGGATACTGATTCTGTTTATAAAAGAGCAGTTGCCCGTGCCCAGTCTGCTCCACGTGGTCGTATTTTAAACAACAACCCAGGAAGGTATTGTGAGAAGCAAGATACGGAACCTAAAGAAGTTACAACCGTTAGCCGAACAGAAAAAAGCGAATCAAAGTGTTTCCCGGACAGAAGGAGGCAAGACCAGCAATTCTAAACTTCAAAGAAGGAAAAAAAAAAAAAATCTAGTGAACACTATCTGGATTTGGCACTGCAGGGAAGTCTCAGAGTCGATGAACTTGCTAAACTACTGGCATAATTTTAACTGAATTTTTTTTAACCCTTTACTTACCGTTGTTTTAGTATATTTGCTGCTAATATATGATCATATTCTTTCACTTGTCCATTCTCTGTTATTGGCCGCCATGTAATTACTGTATCTTTTGCAAATATTGTTCTGGTTTCAATGGCAACTTATTTGAGTGTGAATATTGATATATGGTGCTCGAGTATTTTTGTTATTCATATCGAGCAAGCCTATATCCCATGACTAACTTTTAATTTTTTAACAGAAAAGTTCTTATCATCGTTCACGACATTGCACGACTCAAAATATGCTTCCAAATACGTAACAGAATGCTTCTTTCTAAATTCAGAGCAATACATTTCCCCCACTTCAGAAGATTTTACACGAATGATCCCTTCGTTTCTGCTCCCACTGTTTTTCCCCAGAATCAGTGATTTTTCCAGAGAAGATATATCTCCTTAATTGGCATTTGCTTTGTTTCTGGCAAGAGGAAGAAGACAAAGGCACTCATGATAAAAATCAAGCCAGCAAACAGCAATAATATTCCATATTTGAGGTGGCAAAGCGACAAAAGGAAGCATTGTGCTACCAAGGCAGTGACGATCATGTTGACACAGGCCACCATACTCTGTCCAGCTGACCGTGTCTCCAATGGGAAGATCTCGCTCGGAACTAGCCACCCAACCCAAGATCTTCCACAAGCCAAGACGTTACAAATGATGATCACAAGAAAGATACCAATTCCTTTTGGGATTGCTTTCCCATCTCCAAACTCCATAGCCAAAGTTATGCCAACAGCTACCTGCAAATGGAATAATCTAAAGTAAGCAGTTACTGTCTAGAAAGAGATAGAAGAAGCAAGCTTAAAACTGTAGTTACCATGACGAAGAACATCTCAGCCCTGGCTTCCAAAAAGAAAGCTCTTCTCCCTAATCTGTCGACGAAAGCCATGGACATAAGAGCACAACAACAAGTGCTACATTGGTTATCACTGATGACTATAGAGTCGCATCATTGCTGAAACCCAAGCTCTGAAATATGACTGGAGCATAGAACAGTATGGAGTTATTGCCAATAGGTTGTTGAAAAGCAGGAAATCCTAAAGCCACAATTACCAATTGCGGGCGATTCTTGTGTTTAAGAAGATTCTTGAATGGATGCTTTATAGCTCTTGCCGCATTACTTACATCAAGAAGATCACTAAACTCTGCATTAACTTGGGTTCTACCTCTAACTTTCTCCAATACTATTCTTCCTTCTTCTAACTTCCCTTGTTCAATAAGACTGTTAGGGGTCTCAGGAAGGAAAAGACCCCCAACAAACATTATGGTAGCAGGAACAGTAGCTAAACCAAGAGATAACCTCCATCCCCATGGATGAATCTTTTCAGTTCCATAGTTTATAAAATTCGCCACAAGGATCCCCAGACAGGTCGTCAGTTGAAACAGTTGATTAACCGCTCCTCGAACTTTTGCAGGCGCCATTTCTGAGAGATGTAAGGGAACGGCCTGTAATTTTCACAAGTGCCAAAGCTGATCCGATCCGCAAAATATTATATATGCATACATGAAACCACCATATATAAAAGATTGTATAGTTTGTTGTGGTTATATAATTTACCTGGTTGCCAAATCCAATTCCTGCACCAAGAAAACATCGCCCTATGATCAGCATTGCAATGTTCTTGGCGAAAGTGTTGAAGATTGCTCCTATAAAGAACGTGATGAATCCGACGAGAATGCTAACTCTCCTACCTCTAGTTCTGGTGACAAATGATGCCCCAAATGTGGAAAGAAGGGGAGCAAAGTAGAGTGAGGAAGTAAAGAAAGTGAGAATTTGGTTATCATATTTACGGTAATCTGTCTCGTGAAGATGTGCATGCTTCTTTTCATACACGGAGGGGAAAAATTCCTTCAAGCAATCGTCCATGGAAGTGACTCCATCTGCAACAGACGGGCTTATAATTAAATCAGTAAGATGAATATAATTAAGTAATATGAAGAAAATTAAGAAATAGATGATTACCTGAAACACCAAGATCATACCCAGAAAGGGATCCTCCTGAAGCTGCATATTAAAGTTTCCTACATCTGCAAATCCTCCACCTGCCATTATTGCTTCAGTATTCCCGTAAGACTCTGGACAAAAATCATATGCATTAACAGAAAGATTAAACAATCTCGTGTATATATAGAGTACGTGAGTTGCAAATTGTTAGTTCACAATCAAGAGATAAGGACTAGCTATCACATTTATAGGAGGGAACGAATTAACAAGATATGTGTTTAAGCATGTTCATATGAAACGGCAAGAAACAAACTCTTGCCGATAAACCAATATTAGCATCACACATTCAATCCAGCATCCCAATAACGAGTCTATTGGTAATAGAAAGATAATGTTGCCAATCTGTCGCATGTTTACAATAATAAGCAGGGCTTTGTTCCATTGTTAACTAATTTCTCACTATGTATATTATTCATTTAAGCAAGCTTCGTTATTTTAATACAATATAGTAATCTTAATTTTTTTTTTTTTTTTTGAGAAGAATAGTAATCGTAATGTTGCTGTATAATTTATCCATTATTTTGGATAATTTTAACTTTAAAAAAAAATCAAAACAATAAAAGATTTGACCTAAAATATTTAATAAAAGACATGTACATAAACAAAAAAAAATAGGAACAAATCATAACAATAATTAACTATTATATTGTTTCGTTGCTAATTTTTATAACTAAATATTCTGTTTGACTTCAAAACATGGATGTGAGAAATAATTTTATTCAAGAATATACTTTATTTGTCATCTTGCACTTGAAAAAAATTGTCCAAAACAATGATATAATTTATAGTTTAAAATTTCATAGAAAATCTTTTGTGTAACTTTTTAAAATATCAAACTAAACAATTTTATGTGATTATAATTTATTATGACATTAGATGATTTTAGTTCACAATAAATTGTCTAAAAGAAAAAAAAAAAAAAACACGAACTATACAAATATATTAGTAAATTATACAAAAATCTTATTTTGCCACTTGTCTTCCTAACACGTTATTAAAATCAGTTTTATGTCACTGTTAATTACATAGAATTCAACCATTTTTAAGCTTTGAAAATGTTTTTTGACTATTTATAAAAAAAAGTTTAGTTGTATTGTAAGAGCTATTAGAAAAAATTTCAAATAGTAACTTTTTTTTTAAAATCAATTTTCAATTCATAAAATTCACATTAAAAAAAAAAGCTATTATCAATTAGTAAAAAAATTTCTTCTAATAATTTTTCCAAAAACCGCTATTGACCTTGCACTAATTAATTTAAATCATAATTTCTTGATATATACTATTTTATAGTGTGTTGTGTGAGACACTTCCTAGCCAGAAGAACATAAATATTTTTATAAATAATCAAGCTTTTTATGAAATACTTTGTTGTAGGATGGAAAAATACAAATAATTTCAATCCATAAATTTTTTATTATATCTTAAAGTTCAAATATGTGTAGTGATTAGGGCGTTGAGTATTATATTTGGATAAAATTATGGCACCGAATAATAATAATTTGATATTTGGACTGAATAATAATTATTATTAATTATATCAAAATGTAAAATTTATAAATAAATTCATAACTAAATTTTTATATCCTATATTATTTGATTAATTTGAAATATTATTAAATATAATTTATTACATATAAGATAGAACTACTAATATTTAAAATATAACTTAATACATACTTTGCATATTAAATTATTTTAAATTTTGTAATTAAAATTTTAATATATTATATATCATTTAATTATATATTTAATTTAATAGTTGTCATAGAATTATAATTATTTTAATATCAATCATTAAAATAATTAATAAGTGGAAAATATGTTATGCATGCTATTGATAAACTATAAGTATTAAGTAGCATGTGATATATAATCAGTAACTTAAATTAGTTAACAAGTAATATATATATCATATAGTGTTGTCTAGATATATAAAATGTAGCTCTAATAT
Organism: Omphalea diandra; assembly: GCA_949677035.1. NCBI lineage: Eukaryota > Viridiplantae > Streptophyta > Magnoliopsida > Malpighiales > Euphorbiaceae > Omphalea > Omphalea diandra. The sequence goes on along the minus strand of CATIWR010015429.1, from coordinate 17,355 downwards.
TTAACAAATCACTATCACTTCTTATAATTAGGGATGAGTGTAATTCGATCTCAGTGGAGATTTATAAAATTTTGAATCTAAGCTAAAATTCTAAGATTTTAAAAATAAATAATCAATACCATCTCCAACAATAAAAAACCAATATTATCTCAAAATTTCAGTTAGATTTTACATCAAATTAAAACCAATATTATCTCAAAATTTCAGTTAGATTTTACATCAAATTCGAAACTGATTCGGTCTTTTTTTTTTCTTAGAATGGTTATATTGGTGTATTGATTATTTTAATTTTTAAGCTGCATATATACGCCTTGCTGAAATACTGATTTTAAATCCTTAGGCCAGTGCAAAACTAAGAAAGAAAGATGTGTGTAAAGTGGCATGTAAGCAAACTGTGCATGCTAAGAAAAAAGAAGAAATGATTTCACATACTATTAAAAATCAAAATCATATTTTATTTTGATTCTTTAAGTATTAAACTAAATGATAATTTAATAAAAAACTAATAACTTACATATATTAATTATAAAATTAAAAATTATTATTAATGTATACTGCTAATTTACTATTAATAATACATAAATAATCTAATTATTAATTATTATGAGTAATAACTATTAGTAGCACATACTTTTATATTTAAATTTTTCACTTTTGATCTTTTGAAGTAGTTTAATAAAAAAATTAACTAATAACGTATATATTAATTATTAAATTATTGCATTGTTAATGTTTATTACTAATTTACAACTAATTAAATATAACTAGTTCAAAGATTTTTTATTCTAATTCAATTTAATTCCACAGTTTTTGAGTGTTTTACTTAACTCTAGTTGTAACTATTATTTTATTAAGCTATATTGTAATAATGACTATATATATATATATATATAAAAGAATTTTCACGTCTCCATTGATAGTTATTGTTTTTATAGCTGAATAATAAATGTTTATAATATATATATATATAGAGAGAGAGAGAGAGATAGAGAGAGAGAGAGAGGCTCAACTAATTATGAAAGTCATTCTAAGTTTTATACCTAAAAAAAATTCATTAGTGTAGTCATATATAATTATAAATTAATTTTAGTTTGGCCAGTAGTTCAATCTGATTGCCAGGTTAGTAGCTTTATAATTAATATGACTCATATAAGTTCAAAAAATTTTAGAATTCATACCACAACTAACAAGCTACATGCCTATATATAATAAAATTATAATTAATAATCTTTTTAGTTATAACTTGTGACCTATAAAATATATCTCAAATATTTATAAAGTAACAAAAATATATCTTTCTTGCGTTATTAATAAATTAATTTAAACAACATAATAATTCACTAAACTGTTTTAGAGTGGAAGTGCTCACAGTTTGACTATCTGAACCATGAGCATCAATTTAAACTAAAAGTCATAAATCTAGTTGCATATATTTGAAATAATAATTTTAACAATTATTAAATAGTAATTAATTCATGTACTCAATAATCTATTAATTAATATTCCTCTTGTATTATAGATAAATAAATTTTTATTTATCAAAAAGGTATAGGAATTCACTAAAAATTTCTTACATCTAATAATTCTTTACTATATTGTATGGTGTAAAATGCATACTTAATGGATATATCAAAAAAGATGTTTGAGCAACAAATAAAAATAATTGAAAATTTTAAAGTTATGCTTTAAAATTAAATATCGCTTGCTAACCAACATACAGGAGCTCGGAATAAATCATTCTTAAAAAGAAATTGTATTGTATCAAAATATATTTAATTATTTTTTATTTCTTTCTTGGCACTCAATCAATAAATTAATATATTTATATTAAATGAAGATATGGATATTTTATATTTGAAAAAGAAATTGTACAACAGTAATTTCATTTGGTAGATATAAAAGTTATTTTATGTGTTATTGTATTATTGATTGGATATATCATTATTTTTTTTATTTTTTTTTTTGGTTTCTGAAGGAAAGAACTCCTATCAAAAAGGTAGTGTATTGGGGATGAGCCTCCTAATTTGGCGTTAAAATAGCAATTTACTAGCCAAATGAATTCTACTTTTCACTAATGATACTCCTAATCTGAGGTTAAAATAGTAAATATCTTTGCCTTAACTACATTTCCGGTAGCTAGGGTAAGACTGTTTTATTAGAAGCGAAACTTCCTCTGTCGCCAATTACTTTATAAACAAGTAAAATATTCTGCACTAAAAAAAAAAAAAAAAAAAAACCCTCTTTTTCACCATTAGAGTGGAATGAGCAATGGAGACGCGCGGTGGCTATCCTCAGGAACTCAAACAGATAGGAGCAGCCGCTCTGCTTCTTTCTTCTTTAAAGCTCACAAGAATTGAAGAAACTTCAGCTATTGAAAATTTGAAAAGAAAGATTCTTGGCCAAAGTTTTCCAAGAAAACGCCATCCAAGATTCTCACAAATTCAAGAACGAGCCAAAGAAGAAGAAGCCATTTTCAAGATTAATAACATTGCTTCAAGAAATTTACCTGGAAACCACCATGTCGTGATGAGTGAAAATTTCATTATGAGACTTATAAACAACTACACCCCTCCTATTATCCCTTCTGTCCCTGGCCTAAATGGACTAATAGGGAAGTGCAGCAAGCCATTTGAGAAGCAGTTGACGGTCAGCGATGCAAGGGAAGATCAAAGCAGATTGTCAATGAACAAAGCAGATGTGAAGGAATGTCTGTTACCTTTATTGAATGAAGATGAGGACCCCACTAAGGGTGTTAAGGTGACTACCTATGATCCTAGAGGAAATGAGTTTACGATGGTTTTCAAGATTTGGGTTTCCAAGATTCATGTTCTCACTGGTGGGTGGCAAGCGTTCTTTAAAAGGAATAATCTTAAGGAGCATCAAGATTTTGTTACTCTTTGGATGTTTAGAAATACTAGTACTGGTAGACTTTGCTTTGTGATTTCTTGGAGGAGATTGCCTGTCTTTGGCCCCCTCAAGAGGAGAAAGGGAAGGAAGAATTGATTCACTGGTACTGATTTTTTATGGTAATGTTTGGTTTAGGCGCTGGATTTTAGATGATTTTGTTATGCATCTTCCCAATTGACATTAGTCCAGGGGAAATAATGAGAGTTTTAGGATCTATATATGTGTAGTAACTTAGTTATGTTACTATTTAGTTTGATTTAGGAGTAAATTAGTGGGGAAGGAGAAAGAAACCCCTTATTATGGGAAAAACATATAAAATGTGAATATTGACATTCCTCGGATATCACATTTATGCTATTGATATCTTTTCAGTTCTTATTTTATGATATGGTCTATGGTCCCTGTTCTTGATGCATACTAATTGTTGGGTTCCTTGTCACTTTGGCAAAGAAATTACTGAAAGGCACAATCTTTACTATTGGCAATGATATTTAAGCCATCATTTCCATCTGCAGAAGCCTAACGAATGCAGTTTTCTTTCTGTCATTAATCATCCATCTGCAGTATCAGTTTTAAGTAAAGCCTTATTTGGAATTGGTTTTTAATTTTCTGCAGTGTCCAACACATAAAGTTAAATAAATCAATACCCACATGGAATAAGAGTGGAAACAACAAGGAAGAAAAAAACATTATATATGCATATCAGACAACTCCAATTATTCTATCAGAGCTTTTTGCTTCTTTCCCCCACATCAGAAAACCTCTCTATCCTGAAACTTACCCTATGGTAAGCAATTAAAAAACATAATCAGAGATGAGGTTTTGGTAATTTGTTATGGTTCAATTTATGTTTGCCAACCTGAAATGCATAGTATTTAATTGGAAATGAAATGACTGAAAATGGGCATTCTATTTTTTGCTGATTAAATTTGGTTAATTGCTTCCTGCATGTAAGCCCCAAATATTGTGGATGGTTTGGCATTTACTTAGAGCACATAAATGAGGTGGATAAAGCGGAAATGCCCTGCGCATAAATCAGGCTTTCTTGCAATTAACTTGAGGAAAATAAAGGCACATTGTTTCTATTCCATGGAATCCAGAACCAATAATAAGAGGTTCATGAGGAATTTCCTCAACAGAAACAGTAGAATGAGCTTATGTAAAAATTTGTCTTGGACGCCTAACCGTGGTCTTTGTGAAAGAACATGTTAAGAAATGAGAGGCCCAGACGTGCAAGGCCCACCAGGATGAAAGGAAAGAAAATAAGAGAGAAGTAAAATAAAAATGGAAAATAAAAGATTATTATAATTTTGCATTGTGAGAGAAAAATTAAAAAAGAAAAAACTATAATGTTTATTTTATTTTCTTATTTTTCTGTCCAAAATGGAGAGAAAATATAAAGAGTGAAGACAATTTAGAACTATTTATTATAAATTTATAATTCTGTCCTTAATGTTTTTCTAATAAAAACAATGGTACTCTTTTCACCTTATCAACAATTCATAAAGCAAAATAGTTAATATATAAGATAATAATTTTCTTTATTATCATATTTTACTTTTCAAATAAAGGAAAATAAATTTAATTTATTTTCTTTTTTCTTTATTCAAACATGAAAAACAGAAAAAAAATAAGAAAAATAAAAAATTATTTTTTCTTTTTATTTTCTTTCTCGAACAACTTTCAAAAATCAGTTTCAAAAAAAAAAAAACTTTTCAAATAAAGAATAAACATTCATTTCATTCCTCGGAACATAAATTTTTTATTGTGTCCATATGGAAAAAAACGCATATATATTGGAAGTTTTCTTTAAGAAGAATGTTTTATACATGTCATGATTTCACATGGGAGCGTGGTTGAAACTCTAATAATCTGGTAGAAGAGCGCCTTGATCGATTTGTTGCTACACAGACTTGGGTGGATATCTTTGTTAATTATCGGATGGTCCATTTGCAGTCAACGACCAGTGACCACTGCCAGTTTTCATTCGCTGCATCAAGCGCCCAAGTCAAAGCACTGCTCACCGACGACTAAAGTTTGAAAAGTTATGGCTCCAGTACGATTGTTTTCACGAATGCGTCACGTCTGCATGGGATCATTGTCGTCGTGAAGGGATAGTTAAATCAGTGGGGTCGGGACAAATACACCAAATTGGTTCTGTAAGTTAAGGATTGTCGGGACAGGATGAGCATTCTTAACCAAGCTGCTTTATCTGACAACCGGAATATGGAGCTTATTCAGCTTAAAAAAAAAATCGATGAGCCACTTGAAAAGGAGGAGGTGCACTGGAAGCAGCGTGCTAGAATTCATTGGTTACAGGAGGGTGACAGGAATAGTGATTTCTTTCATCGCAATGCTACCCAACGGAAGAGAAGTAAAGCGTTGCAGGGGTTATTTGATGGTGAAGGGCAATGGGTTATAGATGAGTGTAGTATGAGTCGTGTTGTTGTTGATTATTTTGCAACTCTTTTTGACTGAGTGGGAGCTCAAATTGATGATCAGGTTGTTAGCGGAATAGCTAGGCGAGTATTAGAGGACCAGAACGCCATGCTTTTACAGCTTCCAAACCAGAGGAAGTTTGCCATGCACTGATGCAGATGGATCCCAATAAGGCACCTGGACCTGACGGATTCACAGGTTCTTTCTATGTTCAGTTTTGGAATATTATTGGTGGGGATATTAAAAATGCTTGTTTGAGTGTTCTCAATGGTGGAGTGTTTCCAGAAAAGTTCAATCATACAAATATAGTGTTAATCCCGAAGCTTGCCAATCGCACTCGCACGACTGATTTGAGACCAATTAGTCTATGTAACGTGATTTATAAATTAGTTTCAAAGGTAGTGGAGAATAGAATGAAAAATATTCTACCGTCTCTGATCTCGGAGGAGCAAAGCGCCTTTGTACCAAACAGGCTGATCACGGACAATAGAGTGTTGGGGGGTTGAATCTTTATACTCCGTGAAAAATAATCTTGGAGGTTGCGGTTGAACTAGATATGGCGAAGGCATACGATAGACTTGAATGGCCGTTCATAGAACGAGTGTTGGGTGTTTTTGGGTTTGCCCCTCAATGGATTACTTTGATAATGCGGTGCGTTTCCTCTGTGACGTATTCGGTATTGGTTAGTGGGGTCCCGGCGAGAATTATTGCTCAAAAGCAGGGGGTTAGGCAAGGCGACCCGCTGTCACCATATATTTTCATTTTGTGTGCTGATGCTTTATCCATCATGTTATCAATGCCTTCTCGTCAATCTAAAATTCATGGCTTATGCATTGCTCCTGGGGCTCCACCAATTTCTCATTTTTTCTTCGCTGACGATAGTTTGGTTTTCACTAAAGCCAGTTCTGATGAAGCTAATGAGTAAAAAAGGCTGTTGAGATTGTATGAGGAAGCTTCGGGGCAGTTGGTTAATCCTGCGAAATCGAGCACTTTTTCTTCAATTTCCCAACGGAGAAGGAATTCATATTTGGCCACTCTTGGCATTGAGGACACTACTTTTTCGAATACATGTCTTGGGTTGCCATCAGATGTTGGGCGATCCAGGAGAGTGGTATTTTGCTATTTGCGGGATAATTGAGGAAGAAGTTATCGGGATGGAAAGGACGCTCATTATCAATGGGAGTAGGGAGGTGTTGATTAAGGCGGTTATGAAAGTGTTACCGGCTTTTGCCATGAATGTATTGTCTAATTATTCAAGATCTAGTACATGAATTTAGAACACCATTCATGATTAAGTGGAAGCAAAATTGTTTACCTGTTTGCGCAGTCGATCCGAAAGCGGAAACAAATTGCATACCTCTTTATCGTTGGATCCCAAATTGTTCTGCACCATAATTGCGGTCACTAAAAATAACACACTAGGATAATTGGTCAGAAAAGTTAAAAAAAAAGAGTTAAGTCTTCCTCTCCTTGACCTTCTCACAAGACGACTATGATAGATATAACAACTAGGGTTGTCAAATATTATGAAGGCATGAGAGAGGAGTTAGTCTATTTATAATAGATTTTAACAGGCCCACCCATCACAGGTCTATGTTAAAATAGGCCTACACTGACCGTCTTCCATATTAGCCCACAAAAGGTGTCACAAACCCATAACTCAATTGATCACATTTTAATTGGGTTTACCCCAAATCAATAAACTATATTATTCAGTCCGTTTTATAAATAATTAAAATAGACTCATAATTAATATTAGCCCACATAAAAATTCTAACATTCTCTCATTTGGGCAATATAATTATGATGTTTTCATGTTTTAAGAAAGAAAATATTTTTGAAAACGACTCTCAGACTGAATACTTTAAACTCAAGTGTAGCCACACAATTTTTAGAAAACATATAGTTTATTGATAAAGTGACACATCAAACACAATCGTGTTCACATTAAATTATCAATATCAGATCATGACAGTAGTTATGCCCCTTATTGACATAGTACCAATCCATAGTCACAAATATTGACAATTTAACTGACCTGGATTCCGATATGAAAGTGTAGCAAAAAAATAGCGTCCACATGTGATCAATACACTATTTTCTTGTCAGTCCTCCAAACATTTCTCTTTCACACATGCTCTAACGAGCAAGAGAAATTTACAAGTCTTCACAATAAGGCTGTTATTTCTATTTGAAAATACAATCACAATGCCTTAGTCTTTGTTTCCAGAAACACAATTGGAAACCAGCTCTGCTTAAGATAATTACACCAGTCTTAAGCACATTAACCACAACTCATAACATGCTATATATATATATATATATATATATATATATAATGTGCACATGCGCATAACAAACAACTACAAAACATTCAACCCATATAAATAAATATGAATAAGCAATGTAGCAAAAATTTTTTTTTTTAGCTTGAACATTCAATTACAAGCATAAAAAAAGAACTCCCACTAACCAAACACATCAAAAGACTCGACAACACCCATATCACAAACATATTTCTTAAAAACTATAGGTCTGAGTCCTTTGGTTAGAGGATCAACTAACATTAAATCAGTATTAACATGCTGAATCTCAATGTCTCATTTCTTTATTAAGTCTCTAACTGTAAGATATTTGATCTTCATATGCTTAACACCACTCGAACTTTTATTGTTCTTAGAGAAGAACACAACAACATTATTATCACAATAAATTCGAAGTGGTCTAGCAATAGAATCAACCACAAGCAACCCAAAAATAAAATTCTTTAACCATATAGCTTGTGTACTAGCATCATAACATGCAACAAACTCAGCTTGCATAGTAGAAGATGTTGTAAGTGTTTGTTTAACACTTTTCCACGAAACAGCATCACCGGCAAACATAAAAATATAACCTGAAGTAGATTTCATATCATCTTTACAGTCTGGCAAATCAAAGTCTGAATACCCCCCACTACTTCAAGATCATCCGCATGCCTATAAACCAACATATAATTTTTCGTCTTTTGCAAGTATCTCATCACTTTCTTAGTAGCTACCCAGTGATCTCACACAGGATTAGAAAGATTTGACCAAGAACACCAACAACATATGCAATATCTAGTCTTGTATACACGTGGGTGTACATCAAGTTGTCAACTGCACTTGCATAAAGATTATTATCTATGGTCTATTTTTCTATATCACTTTTAGGGCATTGCTCCTTATTAAATTTATCTCCTTTCATTACAAGAGTATCATTACATTTGCAAGATTGCATATTGAATCCACTGAGCAACACAATCAATATAAGTCCTTTGAGAAAGACCCAATAAATGACAAGTCCTTATTAAATTTATCTCCTTTCATTACAAGAGTATCATTACATTTGCAAGATTGCATATTGAATCCACTGAGCAACACAATCAATATAAGTCCTTTGAGAAAGACCCAATAAATGACGAGACAGATCACGACGAATCTCAATACCCAAGACAAAAGATGTCTCTCCAAGATCTTTCATATCAAAAGGTCTTAGAGAGCAACTACTTTTGGTCTCACAAATCATCTCCACATCATTACTAGTCAATAAAATATCATAACATAGAGAACAAAAAATATAAATTTACTCCCACTGATCTTATGACAAATGCACTGATCTATCTTGTTCTCGGTGAAACCAAATGAAGTGTTTATCTCAACAAATTTGAGATACCATTGTCGCGAAACTTGTTTGAGACCATAAATAGATTTCTTCAGTTTACAAAATAAGTGTTATTTATCACTTTCTTTAAAACCCTCGGATTGCATCATATAAACTCTCTCACCCAAATCACCATTTAAGAATATCGTCTTGACATCCATTTGATGCAATTCTAAATCAAAATGAGCAACCAATGTCATAATTATTCTAAAGGAATATTTAGAGGAAAACATGGGAAAAAATATCATTATATTTACCATAATATTCACCCCACGGTCAAACCTCACAATTTTAATGACATTTTCCTAATTGTTTCTCAACCTCAAATTTGAAAATTTTGAACATTACAATGACATTTGATTTCTCCTCTATCAAGTATAAATATCCATAACGAGAAAAATCATCAATGAAAGTAATAAAATATTTATTACCACAAATAATAGGTGAATAAGGTTCACTAATATCAGTATGGATAATCTCCAAAAGATTTAAACTTCTATTAACACTTTTCTTTTTATTCTTAGTCAATTTACCCCTTGTACAATCCACACAAACATCTAGATCCTCAAAATCAAGAGAAGGAAGAATATCATCTTTCACTAGTCTTCCAATTCTTTCTCTAGATATGTTACCCAAACGTTTGTGTCACAATAAAAAGATTTTTCTTTAATTAAGGATCGTTTGGCCAGAACAACAAGGACTGCAATCACTAGCATCATCCAAATACAATCTATATAAATTATCAAATAAAACACATTCACCTATCAATTTGGAATCTAAAAGCATATTGGCTCTACCATTACCAATAGCAAAATGACATCCAATTTTATCCAAAATAGAAATAGAAAAACATGTTTCTCCTCAAAGATGGAACATAAAAGGTGTTCTCCAAAATTAGACAAAATTTAGACTCCAATATTAAGCTGATATACAATCTCATCTTAAAATTGAAACATAAATCAAGTTTCAGACCCTTAAGTTTGGTTTGAAGGTAAACCAAATTTAGAATATAATCCTTTACACTCTCATTATGTTTGTATTTCATACTGGTCAACTGACTCATTAGGGTCACAGCCTCAGTCTTATCGAATACAAAATATATATTTTCTACAGCAACAATAAAGACTTTGGCAGTAACATCAGTGGACAAACTACTCTTAAAATATTCAGAAATAGTTTTTTTTTTCTTAGCCATGAGACTAATACAATTAGATTTCTCCCACTTTACATGTAATTTCATTTTCCTTCAATATTACTCTCACAGGTGGATTTAGCAGGCTCATCCTTATAAACAACATATACTATCTTACTCATTCCCAAAATAAACTGAATATCCTATTTTCACCTCTTAAAGTTTATGTTAGTCAAAAGTTCAACAGTTGCAGTACTATTATTGAAACTAAATGAGACTGATTGCACAAAACAAGAACATATATTAGAATTGGGCTATATACAAAAACAAATTTATAATTTACTCAATCTAGAAAATTCTGACATCACTACATATTCCCCTTTAGGCAAAACATGCACATGCAATAGAATTTCTAGTTATGAAGTTCACAATTGATATCACACTAGTTTCGAGAAATCTATCCCCTTTGGGTAGATAAACTCTCTAGACTAATGCACCTCTAAGCACAAGTAGTTTCATCTCAACAAAACCTCCCAAAAACAATGCATCTAATAACCCCGTTTAGGCAAGTTATTATATACATTAATTTGGAATTTTCTTTTCATTCCAACAAACACTCCCAAAATAAATGCATCTGATAATCTTCTTTTGGCAGGTTATTAGATACATTAATTTGAAATTATCTCTTCACAAAAATTAAAAACAACTCTATGAATTTCAATAGATGTCCCACTTTGGCAGTAACTCTCATATTAATCCATAAAATTATTTTTAATTAGAGATTTATTATAGCCCAATTAAAATACATACTAAACACAAATATATATTCTAAAAATATACACAAGGTACTAAACATAATATACTTTAATTTTAAGCATATGAGTATTTATTCATATATGTGCAAAACAAATATTTACTATTTATTTTTTTTATCACAAGGTCAATGTCACTAAATCATAAATAGACAATCAATTATATGTATATAAACCATCTAAATATTAATATATATACATATTAATAATTATTGAAATAAAATTAAACTATGTCATGATGTACAAGAATACAAGCATGTTTATTTAGATATTTGCCCGCAAAAAACTTTAATGTGTAATTGGCTTAGCTCAATTGGTCAAAACGAGAGTTATGCCTCTCCACGGTCGTGGGTTCGAAACCCACGTCATGCGTCTTAGGTTTTTTTTTTGTTTTTTTTTCTGCAATTCTTTCGCAATTCAAGGCAAACAGAAACCTTAAATTTTATTTTTTTGGTTTAGTTTGTTGTTTCTGATTTTCTAAGTTGATGGCGATACGTTGATCAGTTGGGGTGTCCTTTACGACACCCATCTCAATGTTCCATATCCTCAATATACACTAAGTTCCCATATCTAATATACCATTTCAATTATCCTGATTGCCATTATACCCCGCCTTTTTTTTCTCTTCTGCCTTAAATCCCATTCTCTTTCCCTTCTTTGCCGCCACCATCCATAGCCTTAAACATATAGCTAATTGTTGTTGTACCACGTGATCTAAGATTCCATGCATTAATTCCAAATTATTTCCATTAACATTAGTGCAATCATTATCAATTATAAAATTCATGTCCACAATCGATTCCCTAGTGCCCATCACATTCTCAAAATTATCATGCATTAATGCTAAATAATTCTTAGACTGACACCTACTGCTTGTTGAAGAAGAATCTCTCAAGCATTGTTCCTCTTCTCGAACACGTGTCTCTCTATGTTGATCATTGACATGAGAATAATTTTTTTTTTTTTTTTACATTCAGGGTTAAGTGGTTTCAGCCTTGCTTTCATCTATGGTCTGAATACATAATCATCAAGAGGCACAAACTTCTTTAAGCCATACTCACGATAAACATGGTTGATTTTACCTCGAGCATAGCAAAAATCACATGCCTTTTTCCACCTTCCCCTTTAATAGCCATAATCAAACCACATTTTAATGGCTAAAGGATATTGATTAGAATTCAAACCCTAACAACCCTTCTGCTGCATGTCGAGCCATAGCATGCCCAACCTCATGCCCAAGAATGTTTGCAATCTCCGCATCAATTTTGAAGTGTTCAAGCAACCCAGTAAACACAATTATCTTCCCACTAGGAAGACAAAAAACATTAACAACAATTTCATTAACAACCAAAATCTCCCAATTCAATCCATCTAAATGCGAAGTTTACGCTATTGATCCTTAAAATCAAAACAATCAAAACAGTCATGAAGTTAACTTGGCTAACCAAAATAGTCATGCCCAGAAACTATTTGTCAAAACGCTCAGCCCAAAACAAATTTGAGTTCCCTTCCTCCGACTTCTCTCTAGTATCCCATAAAAAACCAGTTAAGAACCAGACCCCTCTATCGGTACCATTCACTGGCAAATCAATATGATTAATAGAGAAAATTAAAATTAACATTAAAGATTTCAACTTCCATAAGACAACAACACCTGCACTCACACCCTTTTGATCTACTGCGAATCTGCGGTGCCCTCTACTTTAGGAACCATAGGGTCCAAACCTTCGTTCGAGCCACATGATTCAACTTTCGACTTGGAACGGGTGGGCCGGATAATTATCACAACAAATCCGACCTCATGTCCATGGGCGGCGTTGAGAGAAGCCTTGGCGGATAGAGGATGAGAGGCGCGAGAAGGACGTGCGGAAGGCGGGTGTGGCAATTGGTGGCTGGGAGTCTGTTTGGATTATTGTGGTGGAGGAAAACCCTAGACTAGAAGGAGATTACCAACGCAGACTAGAAGGAGATTACCAACGCAGAAAAAGAAAAAGAAGGAAAAAAAAATAGGCCAAACTCATGATTTGAATACGCAACCCCATTATACGGCTAACGCGCTAACAACCGTTTAAGCTACTTGAATACTTTGTGACAATTGAAGCAAATTAAATATATATATCAAACTAATACAGTAACATCAATTATAAAAAAATATATTTTTTTTTATTTATTATCAATATAAAATATTTAAGGTTTCTAAATTATGTACAATCTCAAAACTGTGATACCACATGTCAAATTATTCAGGATCTAATACATAAATTTAGAACATCATTCATGATTAAGTAGAAGCAAAATTGCGTACCTGCTTGCGCAGTAGATCCGAAAGTGGAAACAAATTGCATACCTCTTTACTCGTTGGATCCCAAATTGTTCTGTGTCATAATTGCGATCACTGAAATAACACACTAGATTAATAGGTCAGAAGAGTTGAAAAAGAGAGTTAAGTCTTCCTCTCCTTGACTTCTCACAAGACGACTACGATGGGTGTAGCAATTAGGGTTGTCAAACATTATGAAGGTAAGAGAGGAGATTTAGCTTATTTATAATAGATTTTAACAGGTCCACCCATCACAAATTCATTTTAAAATAGACCTACACTGACCGTCTTCCGTATCGGCCCATAAAAGGTGTCACAAGCCCATAACTCAATTGATCACATTTTAATTGGGCTTACCTCAAATCAATAAACTATATTATTCAGCCCGTTTTATAAATAATTAAAATAAACTCATAATTAATATTAGCCCACATAAAAATTTCGACATGTATTCCTACTACCCATCTCCACGACCGATGAGTTGCGGAAGATTACGAACTCATTTTGGTGGGGTGATATAGAAGAAGGTAACCATCAAATTCAGTGGGCAGCCTGGGATAAATTATGTGTCAAAAGAAATGGGTGGTTTGGGATTTCGAAGGTTAAGGGACTTTAATCTAGCTCGGCTTACAAAACAAAGTTAGCTTCTTCTACATAATCCTTCAACGTTGACGGCTAGGGTTTGAAAGCTAGATATTACCCGAATTCTATCATTTTGCAGGCTCCTGAACCGAGAAGTCCGAGCTACTGCTGGCGAAGTATCTTAGCTGTTATTCCTTTATTAGCAAAGGATTTAGTTTGGGTTGTTGGCAATGGTTTAAGTATTTCGATCTGGGACGATCAGTGGTTACCAATGCCTGCAAGCTTTAGGATGGTCACTGTTAGGCCAATGACCAGTACAGTTGATATGGTTGCGGACCTCATGAATAGTAGCGTGTGGAATGAGAAGCTGGTTAAGAGTGTATTTATCCCACGAGATGTTGAGCTTATTATGGGAAGTCCATTAAGTGACACTCACGTAGAGGATTTGTGTGGATGGTACTATACGCAAGGCGGGCGGTATTCTGTGCGATCCGGGTCCAAATTAGCAATGGCATTGATGGCATTGTTTTCTGCTTCCCGTAATGCTCATTGGTCTGTATGGAAGGAGTTATGGCAGGATGAGATTCCAATTCGGCAAGTATTCACATTGTGGAGAATTTTGGCGGATCATTTGCCTACTAGGAGTAATCTGTTGTCAAAGCATGCGCCCGTTGACCCCATTTGTCCCATGTGTAGTTTAGAGGTTGAAACCACTTCTCACCTGTTTCAAGATTGCGTCTTCAGTCGTGATTGTTGGAATGCAAGTAAGTTGGTACTGTCGTTATCAACTGTTCATTTTAACACCGTGCAAGAATGGATTATGGAGGCCTTTTTTATGTTAAATAAGCAGGACAGGGCGTTTTTGTGGCAGTTTGTGATGCAATCTGGTTTCGATGAAATAAGAAGGTATGGGATAATGAGCAGTGCCCAGCTCCAATTGTTGGTCAGTGCAATTTATCTCACTTATATCAGTTTCGCCAAGCTCAACTAGGTAGTATAGTTCGTGGTGTTGTGCATGGGAAGGTAATGGGAAGTAGCAATCCATATTGGCAGGGGGCTAGAGTAGGGGTGCTTAAACTGGATGTGGAGCACAGGAGAGCTGTCGTTGGAGCAGTGCTTCGTAACCGTCAAGGTTTGGTAATCGCTGCTATGTCTGCCCCGCTGCCGAGTTGTGGTCAACCCGAATGCATGGAAGCGTTGGCGCTTAGGAGCGCGCTAACATGGATACACCAGAACGGGTGGGTTGCAAATGTGGTTGAACCAGATTGTTTGTCTGTGGTTCAACAAGTCAGTAAGTTTCAGTCTCGGAATACTCAGTTGAATTTCATCATCCAGGATGTAATCCAACAGTTTTTTCCACCATTGACATTGCATCATGTTCGTCGTAGAGCTAATACAGTGGCGCACAGTTTAGCTCGCCATGCTTGCATGAGTGAAAGGCTTGCACTTTAGTTAGGTTCATTACCAGTTTATGCTATTGATTGCCATGTAAAAGATCTTAAGTTGTCTTGTCTATTGAGCAATAAAGTTTTGGCCTTTCTTTATAAAAAAAAAATAAGAATGTGTTTTTTTTTTTTTTTCCTTTGAGCTGGGAAGGCATTTAAATTTAGATCTTTATTCATATGAAAGATACATTTTATATGTATAATAATATTTACATTAATAATCTAATAGTTATTAGTGTTAGATGTTACAAAAAAAAATATAATGTTAGAGGTTCAAATTTCCATATTTCATTTTTTAAGATATTATCTATTCAATAAAAGATTTACTTAAATTATTCTATAATTACATAAAACCATTTAATAGTGAATATGAAGATATAAAACCATTTAATAGTGAATATGAAGATATATTATTTAAACAATTTTATAAAGTCAAATTCTAATTAAACATATATCTCATATTAGTAATAGCCAAAAAAATGAAAAAAAAGAACATGAGTAAGAAATAGAAATGAGACAGAACACATTTCAGGGGGGAAAAAAAAGATAGAAAGTAAATTAAAACTACCAAATAGAAACAAATGTTTCTTTCCCATGTAACCAAAGAATAAATGTTGGGACATGAAGGAGCCATAATCGCTAAATAAGCAAGTGGAAGAAAAAAAAAAAAAAAAAAAAGACAAAGAAGAAGGAGAACCAACCCGGTTTGGTGGAGGAGGGTGTAGACTAAGCGGCCTAACGCATTTTTTATTTCTCCCACCATGAAAATCACATGCACAAATAAAAAGGAGTAAAAAAAGAAAAGGCAAACAAAACAGGTGGTTTTGAACATTTCTCCCCTCGGCTCCTCACTCTCTCACCTTGTTTTACCTCTCTTTATCTCTCTTCGAAAATTACTCTCTTCGCCTGAGGTTGGGTCCTCTCTTGATTCAGGTATTCTTCTTTCTGCTCACTTTCTCTTGCTTCTATCTTTAAGGAGATTGTGGTGCTTTATATTTTCTTTAAATTTTTTTCCTCTTTGTTCATCTAATCTATGAGAATTTGGTGAAAAGTTTCTTCCTTTAAGCTGATGTTGAATGTTTATGGATTTGAATTTGATTTAGGAGCTAATCTGAACTATATAAGTGAACCTTTTACAATAAGTTTAATGGGTACTTATGATTTTCATTGTTTTTGGTCTTAAATGGATGGTTTGATGGTGGGCAGATCTGGGTTTTCGTTTTTAGTTGCTGAGAAACAAATAAAGCAAGATGCAGAAGAGTGAAAGTCTCAGTGTTGGATTTTAATAAACAATTTATTTTGGGTTCATAAAATTTGGGTATTTTAGGGTCTTAATCGTCAGTTCCTTTAGTAGCTCTTACGCGTAATCATAACTGTCACTCTGCAAAGAACGCGGTATTTTAATCTGGGTCCTAGATCTAAAGTCTGCTGGTAGTTGAGACGCCTTCTATTTAAGGTAGTTTATTTATTTGGTTTGATATGAAGGACATATAAACATTTGTTTAAAGCATTTTAGTATTTGGATCGGTTTGAATAAGTTATTGCAGTTTCCAAATGGTTTTCACGAACATGAATGAGAAAACTGTGGTTAGGTCCTCCATAAAGCTTCCTCTTGTTTGCTAGTTCATCATTTTTGTCAAAAAATTATACACTTGTGATGATCCAAACAGAATTATTCAGAACGATATCTTAGCATCCATGATTTGTATATTGCATCTTGTTCCTTATATATGGTGTTCTCATAGAAATGGAGTTCTCTTTTTCCCCATCTCACTTTAATAAGATGAATTTTTGTGCCAGGTAGTTTTGAGATAGTAGCGTCTTTATATTGGGGTACGATGTGAGGGGTAGTCTATACAAAAGAGGGGATTGCAACTTTGCAAGAGAGCCGGAGTGACCACTTTGACATTTATTGATGGCTGAAATGGAGGATGAGAATGGCCTTGAGCTTAGTCTTGGTCTAGGTTGTGGAGGATCATCTGCAAAATCCAAGGGTAAAAATGGTTGCTCTTCAGATACTAGGTTGGAAGAAGG
>CATIWR010015427.1:0-15566 GCA_949677035.1 Omphalea diandra | reverse complement strand
AGCCTTTTATGGATTCAAATAAGCTCCAATAGCTTGGTATAAGAGGCTTAGTTCATTTCTCTTAAAAAATGATTTTGAAAAAGGAAAGGTGGACACCACACTTTGTGAAAAGCACGAGCATGATACATTAATCATTCAAATCTATGTTGATAATATTATATTTGGTACTAGTAATGAATCTCTTTATGAGGATTTTACTAAGTGTATGTCTAGGGAATTTGAAATGAGCATGATAGGAGAGCTCAAGTTTTTTCTCGGTCTACAAATCAAGCAATCCAATGAAGGGATCTTCATCAACCAAGCCAAGTACACAAAGGAGATACTAAAAAAATTTAGCATGGATGGTTGCAAGGTAGCTAAAACTCCGATGAGTGGTACCATCAAGCTAGATAAGAATGAATCGAGTAAGGTGGTAGATGAAAAGAGATATCGAGGTATGATCAGATCTTTACTTTATCTTGCTGCTTCTAGGCCAGATATCATGTTTAGTGTTTGCATGTGTTCTAGGTTCCAATCCTCTCCTAAAGAGTCTCATTTGAATGTTGTTAAAAGAATCTTTAAGTATTTGCATGGCACAATACACTTATGACTATGGTATCTAGGGATTCTTTATTTATTCTCATAAGGTATTCGAATGCAGATTATGTTGGCAGCTTATTAGATAGAAAAAGCACTTCCGGGACTTGCCAATTTATAGGTGAATGTCTAGTTCTTGGTTTAGTACAAAGCAAGTATCAGTTACCTTATTCACCGCGAAAGCCGAGTATGTGGCGGCGAGTTGTTACTGCACCCAAATTCTTTGGATGAAATAATAATTGAAAGATTTTGGCAAAGTAGTCTATCACATTCCCATTAAATGTGATAACACAAGTGTTATTAATCTCTCTAATAATCCCATCCAACATTCTAGAAGTAAGCATATAGATATTAGACATCATTTTGTTAGAGATCATGTGCAAAAAGGTGATGTTGTGTTGGAATTTATTGACGCAAATCATCAACTTGCAAATATTTTAACCAAACCACTAAATGAATAAAGGATGAACTTCATTAAGAAAGAATTAGGAATGCTTGATGGAAGCTTCCAAAAGTGAAAATTCTTAATCTTATATGATACAACTTTGGTATTTGTTGATTTGTGATATCATTGTATTTTTTTTCCTGTAAATCACAATTTTTCATTTTTTTGAAAATGGTTTTTCAATTCTTATCCTTGTTGACTCATAATTTGCGGTCGCTATTATTCCTTCACGATTGCGAATTATAAGTCAATTTCACTTGGCTGTTAAATGTCAATACGCGGTCATGAAATTTTTGTTCCACTGCGATTTTTTGTCAATTTCTCAAAAATTTAATCTTTAAGGCACATATTATCGGGGAAAATTTGTCTGTTACTAACATTTTCTATAATTCGCGATTGTGACTCTTGAATTCACAGACGCGAATTAGAGTAATCGCCTAGGCAATTAAGTGATTTGACTGCTAACCATTTCCTCTCTTTATTCAATCCATTTCTAGTTGTTTATAGCCATTTTCACACCCCTTCAAAGGCTATAAATACCCCCTTCAACAGTACTTCCATCATTTCACTTCCAAACATCAACTATTTCTCTCAAATCTCTCTTCTTCTCTTGCTATGGCTCCAAAGAAGTTCTCCAAGGCAAATAAGGGCAAGGTAGTAGCTCAACCTTCTGTACCTTCTGCCCTCCATCTCAGGAAGGGAATTACCAAGGAAGAAAAAGATAAATTCCAGGCAAACTCTTCCAAAGTCATTCTGCCAAACAAGATACCATTAACCTTCATACTGGAAACCTTGGGCATCAATGCAAAAAGTAGAGCCTTTCTCTCTAACTTGAGCTAGAACGAGTTCATCTTTCGAGATGAACCTGGCTACAAAGAGGTTGTGCGAGAATTTATGTGCACCGTATAATTGAGTCACAAAGCCGATTTAAGAGCTGGACAATACGGGTTAGTGTTTCAGGCCTTTGGCAACCCTTTTAACATTACCTTCGACTAATTATCTTCTCTTTTTAACTTGCAAGTCGAAGAACACATTCCATTCATCATCTCTGCAATTGATGTTATCTACTCTGAATTTTGGTCAAAAATTTATATTGAAACCAAACACGACCCCCACTCTTCTTTATCTAAACACATCAAATCCCTACCCCTTTGGATCCTTCATCGCATCATCACCTTCTCTGTAAATACAAGAGGTGATGGTAACGAGAAGGTGTCTCAAAAGACTTGGCATTCTTGTTT
Organism: Omphalea diandra; assembly: GCA_949677035.1. Taxonomy (NCBI): domain Eukaryota; kingdom Viridiplantae; phylum Streptophyta; class Magnoliopsida; order Malpighiales; family Euphorbiaceae; genus Omphalea; species Omphalea diandra. Next base: position 13,304 of record CATIWR010015427.1, on the reverse strand, counting down.
TGTCTTGTAAAAAACAAATCGATCCAAACCGACTGATACCTTGTGGATTAATTGATCCACATGAGTACAAAACCAAAAATCCAATTTCTCTTGCCCTGTTACATTACAACCATCTACTGATTTGTTGGAGCACTTGATGAGGAAAAAGAGAAATTCCTCATCAAGAAACTCCTTCAATCTCAAAACTTCCTAGACCTCACCTACCTTATAAACCCTAGGGCTATTCATCCAGACACATATGTTTATACCCTTGGTGTAATAGGAGCAAAGAAGATGGAAACCTCATAAGCCTTAAAGAGAAAGAGGCTTCAAATTGAAGAAGGCACCATACAAATCCCTCCTCCTCAACTAAAAACCAAGACAAAGTTGTCTCCTGCCACTATTGATCAAAAGTTAGACAAACTAATGAGGATGATGAAGAGAATGTTCCTCTTCCTTTCACACCTTCATAGTGATATGGTGGATCACTAAGAGAAACTAGGAGTTCCTCCTTGTCACCTTCCGGGCTTCATCGAATTTGAAGATATGCAAGTTGGAGATGGTAATAAACACGACGTTGAGGATGGGGATAAAGCCGAGGGAGCAACACAAGCATAAGAGGCAACATCTTCTACAGATGATAATGATTCACCACTTCTTTAGATTAATAATCTTTTGTATTTATTTTCATTTTCTTTATGCTTTTTTTAATAAATATTGCGATCCCACAGTTATGTAAATAAAAAGTTATTTCCTTGCAATACATTGTCTTATGTGTTTGATGCTTTTTACCTTTATAAAAGCATTCTTCTCTTACTCCTTATGTATGCTTATAATTATTTTTCATTTCCCTCTTACTTTTTCTTTTTAATCTTGCCAAAGGGGGAGAGGTAATAAGTATTTTAGTTTAAAAAGGGAATATTAACTTGAAAATTATAGCATATGTTAAGGGGGAGCATCATACTTAGCTTTTTTAATTGAATGCCAAACTTAAAAGATTCATCTTTAGCATTCATTCATGTTATACTCCAACTTCACATTTTTGTATTATTTTTCACTTAAGATCAATCTATGTTGTCAAAATAAAAAAGGGGGAGATTGTTGGACTAGGGTGATTAACCCTAAGTCTTGAACCTCTTTTGATCTTGACAAAGGGGATTGATCAATTCTAATGTTTCAAATTAAGTGTTGTTTTACAGTTTTTAGTTAGTCTCTACAATGGAAGTTGCATGGAGTTAAAAAATCTCCAAAGCAAGCTAGTGCCTTCCTATTCGAGACCACAACTTAATAAATCGCGGTCGTGAACTAGACCAAGGCAGGTTGACAAATTGGACAGACATGTTCGCAGGCCACTTCTTTGCTGCAACCAATTCAAAGAAAGGAAAGCCAAAGTCACAGATAAATTTGCGATGTGAGTCATGCCTCAATCGCGATTACGAATTTCAAAGCAACTCAAGAGGGAATCAAATCCATAACCAGAACTTGACAAGTATCCCAAGTAGTCGTTAGAAGACAAAAATCACGATGGGAACTTGTTGGTAGTGACTGCGAATCCTGAAGAAGAAGATGAACATTTTTGGCAGAGGAATTCGCGTCTTCAGTTGCGGCCTATACAAGAAAAATCGTGGCTGCTACTTTTGACAGCAGGTGAAAAGCAACCACTATATTTTCCTGGTGAACTAATGAAAAGCTGCCACGTGGACTAACTGTTAGACACAAACGAGGTTTTTCATATAGAATTTGGATTTCACGACCGCTAACGAGTAGTAGTGACCGCGAATTGAGGCTGTCAAACATTTATTGCGAAAATCTGTCTAGCACACATTGAAGATTTTGTACCTATTTTATTGCAACGTCTCTTTGGTGGGTAAAGGTTATAAATACCTCACCATACATACGTAAGTGCAAAATAATTTATAACTTTGTAACCAAACTCTTGCAATTTTGCTGCTCATTATTTTATATTTTTTAAGTCATTATTGGGTGTGAGCATAAACACCAATTGTAATATGTTGTAGTGTGAGCCTGTAAAAACACTAAGAGAGGTTATTGTGTGAGCCTCAAAACATAATAGTATAGGTTGTTGTGTGAGCTTTCAAAGCACAAGTGTAAAAGTTTGGTGTAAGCTTGAAAACACCTTTGAAAGATAGTGGAACACCCAATTTCTAGGAATTGGGGAGTGGACGTCGGGTCGTTTATACCTGAACCACTATAAATCTTGTGTTTATTTTCTACTCATTTCTCTTATCCCTTTCTTGTTTTAATTTTTATACATCAATTCAACCCCTCACCCTTCTTGGTGCCTAAGGCTAACAAAAATGGTCGATACAGTTTTTAGTATCAAAACAATGATAGGTTCCATATGGACATACATCTGAACATGACATAACTTTTGCACTATGATGCATTATCATATGACATTGTCTTATATGTCCATAAGGCATTAGCAAAGGGTAGTCATGGTCATATCCATGGCTTGCCAATGAGAGAGGAGTCAGTAGATTTACATTCCATATAAGCATCATACCAACCATTAAGAGATCAACCTATTGATAGAGTTAGATCTCCACACATTCATTCATTTCATTGAACATGGCATCACAATTGTGTAGTAAGCATCAACCTTTAGGTTTTAATTTATGTGTCAGTACTCTTTTGAGAGATGTTATGACTGTGGATAAGGTATGTCGCGATTGTGTGATTCACATTGATAATGTTGAGTTAAATGTTGATCTAGCATTGTTGCCACTTCGTGAATTTGATATGATACTTGGTATCGACTGGTTGCCAAAATATCATGTAATAATGAATTGTTTTATTAAAGAAGTTATTATGGAATCTCCAAATCATATAAGGGTTGTGTTTCAAGGGGAAAGGCAAATTGTACCTACATGTCTAGTTACTACTATAATGACTTTTCGCATGATTAAATGTTGTTGTGAGGCTTATTTCACACATGTGGTAGACACAAGTTTTGCAGATGAATTACTTAAGAATATTCAAGAGGTAAATAAGTTTCCAGATGTGTTTCTAGCTAACTTAATATTCTAGTGGTAAATGAGTTTCCATATGTGTTTCTAGCTAACTGACCTAGTTTGTAACTTGGCAGGGAGATAGAATTCACAATTGAGTTAGTCCCAAGAACAACACCGATATCCATTCCACCTTACAGGATAACTTCAGTTGAGTTTGGAGAAATAAAGACCCAATTGCAGGAACTACTTGAAAGGGGATTGGCCAAACCTAGTGTGTTACCTTGGGTTGCTCTAGTATTATTTGTTAAAAAGAGAGATGGGAAAATGAGGCTATGTATTAGTTATAGGAAGTTGAATCAGGTTACTGTAAAGAACAAATATCGTTTACCAAGGATAGATGATATGTTCGACCAATTGCAAAGAGCATGGGTGCTTTCTAAAATCAACATGAGATTAGGACATTATCAGCATAAAATTTCAAACCCAGATGTACTGAAGACAACTTTTTGAACAAGATATAGGCATTATGAATTTTTGGTGATACCATTTGGTTTGACTAATGCACCAGCTGTGTTTATGGCTCCTATGAACAAAGTGTTTGAACCTTACTTAGACAAATTCGTAATTATGTTCATTGATGAAATACTAGTGTATTCAAGGAGTAAAAAGGATCTTGAACAAGTTATAAGGATTATGTTGCATAGAGGTGGATCTAAACAAAATTGAAGCAATAGTAAAATGGGAAACCACAAAGAATATTGCAGAGGTCTAAATATTCTTAGGACTAGCTGGGTATTATCATATGAAGATTCTTAAGACTAGTTGGGTATTATCATTAATTTAGGGGTTTTAACTAATAACAACTCCATTATCTAAGTTACTTTAGAAAAACATAACATTTCAATGGTCTGAAGCATGTCAGGAGAGTTTTGATGAATTAAAAGATAGATTAACATCTGCTTTAGTGTTAGCCATTCATATCTGTAATGGAGGATTTGTAGTTTATAGTAATGCCTCTCATCAAGGTTTGGGATGTGTTTTAATGTAGCATGGTAAGGTAATTGCATATACGTCTAGACAATTAAAGCTTTAAGAATTATCTTACCTAGTACATGATGCAAAACTTATTGTCGTTGTGTTTGCTTTGAAAATATGGAGACATTAATTGTATGGAGAAACTTTTTAGATATTTACAGATCATAAGAGCTTGAAGTATTTGATGAGTTAAAAATAATTAAGTAGAAGACATGGACAATGGTTAGAACTGCTAAAAGATTATGATTGCACCATTGAATATCACCCAAGGAAGGCAAATGTGGTTGTTGTTGCTTTAAATAGGAAATTAAGAAGCAGTGTAGCTCCTTTATAGGTATTTCCATTGTCTAATTTAGTTCAGTTACGAGCTATGAAAATGGAACTAAACATAAAGAAGAATGGGGTATTAATTGCTACTTTTGAAGTGAGACCTTTATTGCATGATCAAATTAAAGAAGCACGGGGTAAGGATCTAAAGTCACAAAGAATGATTGGAATGGTAAACTAGGGGAGACATACTAAGTTGATATTCGAAATGACATCTTTATATTGGGTTCTCATATTTATGTGTCTAATGTTGATAACTTGGAAAGAGAAATCCTATAAGATGCACATAATGCTCCATATGCCATGCATCCAAGAATGATGAAAATGTATAATACTTTATAATCTCATTTTTGGTGGCCCAAAGTGAAGAAAGATGTAGTAGCCTATGTTTCAACATGTTTGACTTGTAACAGATCAAAACAGAACATCAAGTCCCAATTGGAAAATTGAAACAATTGATGATTCCAATATAGAAATATGAAAGAATAACCATGGACTTTGTATATTGGTTATGGAGAACTTTGAAGGAGAATGATGTTATATGGGTGATCAATGATATTCTAACTAAGTCAGCTCATTGTTTGCCTATTCGATGTAATAGTTCACTTAAGCACTTAATTAAGAAATATGTGGATGAAATTATGAGATTACATGGTGTTCTAATGTCCATTCTATCATAGAGATCCACGATTTGCATCTCAATTTTGGGTCAATTTGCAATAGGCTTTGGGTACCAAATTGAGTTTCAATATAACTTTTCATCCTTAGATAGATGGGCAATCAGAAAGCACAATTCAAACACTTGAAGACATGGTTCAAGCTTATGAAATAGAGCTTAAAGGTACATGGGATGAATATGTTGTCTTGATTGAATATGCTTATAACAATCATTATCATAGTAGTATATAGATAATACCATATGAAGTACTATATGGAAAAACAATGTCGAAGTCCTATATATTAGGATGAAGAAGGGATGTCTATTTTAGAAGGGGTAGAACTGGTGCATGACACTATGGATAAAAGTGAAGGTAATCAAGAGCAAACTTTAAGCAGTATAAGACAAGCAAAAGAGATATACATACCATAATAGAAGAGAAATTGAATATGAGGTAGGAGATAAAGTGTTCCTTTGAGTTTCATCATAGAAAGGAATAATTTGATTTGGTAAGAAGGGGAAACTGAGTCCTCAATACATATGGCCATATGAAATCCTATAAAGAATAGATCCATTAGCTTCCAGACTAGCACTACCATTAGAGATGGCTCGAATTCATGATGTATTTCATGTGAGTATGCTTAGAAAGTATTAGTTTGATCCTATAAATATACTTAGGGATCTAGTTATAGCAATTGTAGATGATGTAAGTTATGTTGAAGAACCAGTGAAAATCATTGGTTATAAGACAAAATAGTTACAAAATTGAGAAATCCTTTTAGTTAACGTGTTATAGAGAAACCACTCACAAGAAGAGGCTACATAGGAAACCAAAGAGAACATTCAATGATACTATCCATATTCGTTTGTAGATATTAAATTTTGAGGATGAAATTCTTCATAAGAGGGGAGCAAAATACCTAAAGCTATAACAACCTTTTTCATTTAGAAATCACAGCATCATATCCAAATTTACATATGCATAAAGGTTGATTCATCGTACATACAGAGTCCAAATGTATTTAATATACATATATGTTAACTAATGTTCAAGGCTAGTGGCCATAAACTATTTCTTCAAGGCTAGTGACCATAAACTATTTCCTATCTAGATTTATGTACATGACACAAGGAGAGAGAGAGAGAGAGAGAGTTGGAATTCAGTCGATGACCTGTGTTTCACATGTCTATATACCAAAATCTATGCTCAGAAGTATCAAAACCTTATGCTTCAATGTATGAAAAACATAATTCCAATTTGTTGAGTCCCGACTCAATGAATAAAAATAATAACCAGATTCTTATGGTACAACCAACAGTCAAGTATCATCAGGATACATTGTAAATGTAATAATTAACTATAAAAGTGTAAATGTAATAGATTAATTTTATCATGACATTGTAAAGCAAATACTACTTCCGAGAATTCATGTGAATCAAAAGATACTTGATTTTGTTGGTCAATATATAACAAGTGGATCATTTGATCAATAACATGTGCCAATAGGACATATTGGTCTCTTTTCTAAGTGATTTGCAATTGTTTGACGAGCCAATCACAACATCTTTTTAGTTATGCCTACTAGTGTTCATTCACAATGGTGTACCAAGTAATCACTAAGATCATATAAATCTCATTTGAGTTGTATTCACATGTTAAATGTCACAATTCAATCACATATACAAATAATAGAATACAACTATAACATAAACTCATCATACATAGACTTCATAACCTAATTATGGTTTTTATTAATCTTTTGAGGTGACCAAATTTTATGGAAGGTTTGGACCTCTCTCTTAGGCTTCCTCAAAGTGTTTAAATCCTAACATTTGATACATACATGGTTATAAGTATGTCAAAATTATTTTTAATGCTTGGTATGCAACTATGGTCATGTTCCATACAAGTGGACATAGTGTTTACGTATATTTTTCTTATATAGCAGTCTGACCTTGCTATCGTCTAACTATAATAACTTTAACTATACCTATCCAAATGGCTTCATTATTTTTTAAAATAAATTAGACACATAATGATACAACATAGTCAAATTTCATGTCAATATAAGATATAAAGAAAATGTGGTGAATTTTTGAATTCTGTCATATTTCAATTTTGTTGGACTAGGATGGTTAATCCTAAGTCTTAGACCTCTTTTGATCTTGACAAAGGAGATTGATCAATCCTAATGTTTTTAATTGAGTGTTGTTTTGCATAAATTAAGTTAGATTTCAAATGGAAGTTTGAAGGATTACATAATTTTCAAGAAAGCAAAGTTCATCCAAATTCACAGTCAGGGGTATGTAATTTATGACCGTGACCTAGTTCAAAGAAAGAGTGAAACTCAGCCAGAGGGATTCGCGGGCATCATCGCTACCGCGACTCATCCAAAGATGGGAGTGTCAAAGTCATAGAATTCGAGGTTTGTGTCATGCCTCTGTCGCGACCGCGACTTTCAAAGTGATTTAAAGGGGAAAGCCAGTCCATAATCATAGCATGCCAAGTGTTCCAGGTATCCGTTGGAGAACAAAATTAATGAGGGCGACATTTTGGGTAGCAACTGCAAGTCAAGAAGAATAAGATTATCTTTCAAATAGAAGAATTTGCATCATAAGTCATGCCCTGTACAAAGAATAATCTCGACCATGACTTTTGTGGGTAGTTAGAAAGTAACAACTATATTTTCCTGATGGACCAATGAGGAGCTTCCATGTGAACTAGTCGTTAGACACAAATGGATTTTTTCATCACAATTTTTGGCTCTCGTATGGAAATTTGGATGTCAAGACCATGATTAACCAGTAGCTACCGCAACTCCTGCCTAACATGTAGTTAATGCAGAATTTGCCTAGCATGTCTTGGAGATTTGTTGATCTTTAAAGTCTAATGTCTCTTTGGTGGGTATGGGGTATAAATACTCTACCAAACAGTGATAAATTAGACAAGTGGAGAATTCATTACTTGTGTTAAAGCTCTTAATCTTTTGCTACTCAATTTCTTCTCTTATTTATGAGATTGTAAGTGTTGGATTAAATATTAATTGTAAGAAAGGTTATAGTGTGAGCCTATGAAAACACTTAAGAGAGGTTATTGTGTGAGCCTTGAAAACACATAGTGTAAAGATTATTGTGTGAGCCTTGCAAATACATAATGTAATGGTTATTATATGAGCCGTGAAAACACAAAGTGTAAAAGTTAGGTGTGAGCTTGAAAACACCATTTTGAGTTAGTAGAATACCCAATTGTAAAGAATTAGGAAATGGACATAGGGTTGATTATACCCAAACCACTATAAATCATGTGCCCCATCTTCTACTATTCTTGATACCATACTTTAATTTTGTTTTACACCAATTCAACCCCCCTTCTTAGTGCCTAGGGCCCACAAGTGGTATCAGAGCCAAGTCTCACATATAAGCCTTAATTGGTGAGCAAAGTTTATGGCACAAGAGGGAATCCACTCATGCCTCAAGACCCACTTTAATGGATCCAACTATACTCATTGAAAGTATAGGATGGAAATTTACCTTGATACATATGTGGTGGACCTTTGGGTTATGGTTGCCAAAGAATGAAAGCCACCTACTAAAGTAATGGATGGAATTGAAGAACTTATTCCAAGGGAAAAATGGGTTGAAGCCCATAGAAGATCAAATGGAAAAATAAGAGAGCATTGGCCATTGTTCTAAGCTCTCTTTATAGGGAAAAGATTGAAAGAGTGCAACATTACTAAATAGCTCATGCCATTTGGAAGACTATTGAGAACTACCATAAGGGCACAACTCTAGTTAAATCAAGCTGTTTGGAGATGTATGTGATGGAATGGGAGCTCTTCATGATGAAGGACCATGAAAGCATTACTGAAATGACGAATATACTTTTAGCCTTCATCACTAACATGAAGAAATTTGGAAAGACTCTCACAAACTATGAGGTAAACACAAAAATCCTTAAAACTATTCCTTTAGATAAGTTTAATGCTAGAATGTGCAACATCCAATAGTCCAATCCAAAGATTGGAAAGGTTCCAATAGATGTGTTGATAGGCAAACTTTTAATTCATGAGTTGGCCTTACAAAAAGATAAGCAAATGAAGAAACTAAGGGGCTAAGGAGATAAACTAGAAAAAAAAAAAAAAAAAGAATAACCCTGGCACTTAAATCCTCAACAAAGAAGAATGAGGTAGAAACTACCTCTAGTGATGAAGAAAGTGAAAAAGAAGAAGAAGAGTTATCAATGCTTTTAAAAAGGACAAAGGCATTGATTAGAAGAATAAAGGAAATAAAAAGCTTCAAGAAGACAGCTCATAGTCTAAGAGAGAGATCCAATGAAGTCACTTGTTATGAATATGGCAAGCAAGGCCACATCAAGTACGATTATCCCAAATTAAAGAACAAGAAAAGATAAGAGAAGGTAAAGAAGAAGAGCTTTTTAGCCACTTGGGATGATAGCTCAAACGAAGATGAAAAAGAAGGAGAAGTTGCCAACATTTGTTTCATGACACAAGATGATTCTACAAATAAGGAAAGTACTTCTTCCCATTCTCATTCTGATTTTAATGAATTTAATGAGATAAATGAAAAGCTTCTAAAGGCTTTAACTATGAGATGTGACAAATATAAGTCACAAATGAAGTCTTACAAGAAAAAGTGTCAAAAATTAGAGAATGATTATAAATCCCTAAATGATCTTGTAAGCAATTTGAGAGCATCAAATGATGAGCTCTAAAAATCTATGGAAAATCTTTATGCATCATCTTCTTCATTGGCTTCATTAAGAAAGGAGAAAAACTCTCTAAAAGGAGAAGTCATTTAGCTTAAAAACTCAATCTCTAAGTTTCACAAAGGAAAGGAAGCCTTGGACACATTAATTGTGTCACAAAGACCACCATTAATTAGATGTGGTATATGCTTTAATGGAGCCTCCTCATCATCTTAAACTACATCTGTTAGATCATTAGAACGTCAAACCTCAAGTATTGAGGTAATTAGGAAGAAAAGTGCTCCTAGCACTAAGCCTCCTAAGCCTAAGGGCAAAGGGAAGGCTCCCTCAAGCTCAAGAGCCAAGAATCAAAGAGCTAACCATGCCTACATGTACAAAAAGCATGCTCACTCTCATAAACAATTCCCTATTACTTCTCATCATACATACACATGCATGCATTCACATAATCAAGGTATGAGAAGGCCTCCTACTTATACTAAATTTGTGCATAGGACAAAGACTCAAAAGTCTGAACTTCAATGCCATTATTACATGAAATTTGGGCATGTTAACATTCATTGTTTTATTAGGAAGGCTCACCTAAAATTAGAGAACCCCTCAACTCCTAACCCTCTAGGACCTAAGTATACTTAGGGACCTAAAAGGTGACTAACTTTTGTTATGTAAGGAAGTGTGATAGCCACCAAATGAAGCAATTGGCATGTAGATAATAGATGTTCCAAGCACATGATTGGAAATAGAAAACTATTCACGACATTAAAGGAAAAAGAAGGTGGAGATGTCACATAAGGTAATTGGCATTAGAACCATTAGTAAGAATGGTTGTTCATTAATTGATAATGCTTTATTAGTTTGTGGCTTAAAACATAATTTGTTAAGTGTAAGTCAATTGTGTGACAAAGGGAATAAAGTCACCTTTGATCCTAGGGAATGCTGAGTCACCATTTTAGTGGTGATGAGGTTATTTTCAGGGGTTAAAGGAAAGGCAATACCTACTCAATTGACATAGACAGTTTGGCTAACTAATCTTTTAAGTGTCTTATGTCTTTAAGCAATGAAGCTCGGTTATGGCATAGAAGGCTTGGACATGCAAACATGGATCTTCTTCAAAGTCTATCTAAAGAAAGTTGGTGGAAGGCCTTCCCAAGCTAAATTTCATTAAAGACAAGACATATGGTCCTTGCCAAATGGGGAAGCAACATCAAGCCTCCCACAAAGCAAAAAAGGTTGTAAGTTATTCTAGACCTCTTCAACTAGTCCATATGGATTTAATAGGACCTACTAGGAGTGCTAGCTTAGGTGAAAAGCATTTTGCACTAGTCCTAGTTGATGACTCCTCTAGGTTTACTTAGGTATCCTTTTTAGCTCATAGGAGTGATGCTTTTAAAGCTTTCATGAGTTTTGCAAAAAGAGTTTAAAATGAAAAAGGTTACTTCATTTCTTCTATTAGAAATGACCATGGAAAGGAATTTCAAAATGAGTCTTTTGAAACTAACCGTTTGGAGAATGGAGTTTTTCATAATTTTTCAAATCCTAGAACACCACAACAAAATGGTGTTGTAGAGAGAAAAAAATAGAACACTAGTAGAAATGGTTAGAATTATGTTCAATAAGTATTCTTTACAAAATTACTTTTAGGCTGAAGCCATTAATACTTCATGTTACATTGCAAATAAAGTTTTTAAAAAACCTATTCTCAATAAAACTTCTTATGAGCTATGGAATGGTAGAAAACCTAAGATTTCATACCTAAAAGTATTTAGATATAAATGCTATATTTTAAATACCAAGGATAATCTTTGGAAATTTGACTCCAAAACCAGTGAAGGAATATTCTTAGGCTATTCCACCTCTAGTAAGGCATATAGAGTCTTTAACAAGAATTCAATGGTAATTGAAGAGTATATGAATGTTGTCTTTGATGAATCTAGTAAACTTGATATTAGGATATGTGTTTTTATTGATGATCTTGTAGGCAATTTTCAAAAGTTGGAATTGGAAGACACCACAAGAAGAGAGGATAAAAGCAAAGAAGGAGGTGCATCATCAAAAGAAGACGAAGAGCCACAACATCAACAAAGAGATGAGCCAAGCCAAGATCTACCTAAAGATTAGAGATTTTCCAAATATCACCTGAAGGACTTGATCATTGGTGGTACCTCGAATGGTGTAATTACTAGATCACAACTCAGTCGTTTAGATAATAATCTTGCATTTATTTTGAACTTGAGCCAAAATCAATTGATGAGTCTCTTGATGATGAGAGTTGGGTGCTTGCTATACAAGAGGAACTCAACCACTTTGAGAGAAATAAGGTATGGGAACTTGTCCTTTGCCCTAAGGAACACTCCATTATTGGTTGCAAATGGGTGTTTAGGAATAAGTTAGATGAGCAAGGTCTTATCACAAGAAATAAAGCTATATTACTAAAGGATACAACAAAGAGGAAGGCATAGATTATGATAGACATTTGCCCCTATTGCAAGATTAGAGGCCATTAGGATATTTTTAGCTTTTGCATGTCGCATGAATTTTAAGCTTTTTCAATGGAATCATTGAAGAGGAAGTCTATGTTGAACAACCTCCTGGTTTTGAGTCACATTGTTTTCCAAATCATTTTTTTAAATTGAACAAAGCCTTATATGGATTGAAACAAGCTCTAAGAGCTTGGTATGAAAGGCTTAGTTCATTTCTCTTGAAAAATTATTTTGAAAAAGGAAAGGTGGACACCACACTATTTGTTAAAAAACACAAGCATGATATACTAATTATTCAAATTTATGTTGATGATCTCATTTTTGGTGTTACTAATAAGTCTCTTTGTGAGGATTTTGCTAAGTGTATGACTAGGGAATTGAAAATGATCATGATGGGAGAGCTCAAGTTCTTTCTCGGTATATATATAAAGCAAACCAAAGATGAAATCTTCATCAACAAGCCAAGTACACAAGGAAAATACTCAAGAAGTTTGGCATGGATGGTTGCAAAGTAGCCAAGACCCCCATGAGTGGTACCATCAAACTAGACAAAGATGAATCGAGTAAGACGGTAGATGAAAAGATATATCGAGGTATAATCAGATCTCTACTTTATCTTACTACTTCTAGGCTGGATATCATTTTTAATGTATATATGTGTGCTAGCTTCCAATCCTCTCATAGAGAGTCGCATTCAAATGTTGTTAAGAGAATTTTTAAGTATTTGCATGGCATAGTTCACTTAGGGTTATGGTTTCTTATGGATTCATCCTTTAGTCTCATACGATATTCGGATATAGATTATACGGGTAGTTTATTAGATAGAAAAAGCACTTTTGGGACTTGCCAATTTATAGGTGAATGCCTAGTATCTTGGTTTAGCAAAAATTAAGTGTCAATTGCCTTATCCACCACAGAAGCCGAGTATGTTGTTGTAGGTTATTGTTGCACCCAAGTTATTTGGATCAAATAACAATTGAAGGATTTTGACAAAGTGATTGATCACATTCTTATTAAATGTGACAACACTAGTGCTATTAATCTTTCAAAGAATCTCATCCAACACTCTAGGAGCAAGCACATAGATATTAGATATCATTTCCTTAGAGATCATGTGCAAAAGG
>CATIWR010015412.1:0-16361 GCA_949677035.1 Omphalea diandra | reverse complement strand
TCAATTTTCTCTATGATCTCATATGGTCCAATGTAGCTTTGACTCAACTTTCCCTGTTTAGCAAACTTAATAATACCTTTCCATGATGAAACCTTCAAGAATGCCTTATCCCCAACCTGATATTCCATTTCTTGTTTATGTCTATCAACATACATTTTTTTTTTTACCTTCCTTGAGTAGCATGGAAATATCTTCTGACTACTTTGATTAGGTCATTGTATCCTATACCATCTTGAGACCTTTAGGTGTCTCATCCCTTCAACATCCCAATAAATAGAACTTTTGCGTTTCCTACCTTATAAAGCTTCATAGGACGCCATACGAATATTGGAATGATAGCTATTATTATATGCAAATTCCAATAATTACAAATAATCATTTGAGTTGTCTTGAATTCTAACACACAAGCTTGCATCACATTGTTTAATGTTTAAATAGTCCTCTTTGATTCACAATTAGTCAATGTTTGATGTTTTACCTTGATTTGTTTTCTAGTTAAACATCATGATACAACTCAACTATATTTTTCTTCATCATTGACTAGTAAAAATGTGACCACATACATTTTTGTACTTCCAGGATTATAGCATATGATGCATTGTGTACCTCCTTTTTATATCTTCAGCAACATTTTTTGCAAAGATGGACCTTTCTTTAAGCTTTTTTAATTTTATCATGTGTCACAAGCTTCAATTAAAGCATGACCATTAAAGTAGTCACATTCTCAATATTAAATTTCACATTTGTGGCATGAAGATTAACCAAAGATGTGAAATTATAACCAACCATACCAACAACAATATCTAAGACTTTTTAGGTTAAAGCATTAGCAACAACATTAGCCTTACCCAGATGATAATCAATAGTACAATCATAGCCCTTTAATGGTTTAATCCATGTTCTCTACCTCAAATTCAATTCTTTTTATGTCATAATATATTTCAACCTTTTATGATTTATCAGAACTTGAAATGTTTCTCTATATTAGTAATGTCCCCAAAATTTCAAGGCATGAATCAACTCATAGCTGTCAAGAAGCATAAGCTATCATCGTATCATGTTGCATGAAAACATAACCTCACCCCATCTCAAGGCATAAGTAGACACCACAAATCCATCATTGTTGAAGGCAGTATTAAAACTAGGGTTGTAGTCAATCTCTTATTTAATCCCTTATTAAAACTTTGTTAACATTAATCATCTCATTTAAATACTACATTCTTCCTTAAAAATTTTGTTAATGGCCTAACAATAATAGAGAATTCTTACCTAAATCGTCTATAATAACTGACTAATCTAAGAAAACTATGCACCTTTAATATATATTTTTGGTGGATTTCACTCTAAAATAGCTTCCACCTTAGTTGGATTAGGTTGAACACCATGTATGGATACTACATGCCCCAAAAAGACCACTTACTCCATGTAAAGTCACATTTGCTTAATTTAGCATATAATCACTTTTCCTTCAAATTTTGCAATACAGTTGTCAAATGCTACTAATGCTCCTCATGAGTTTGTGACTATATAAGAATATCATCAATGAACACAATTATAAATTGATCAAGATATTGCTAAGAGGTACGATTCATTAATGCCATAAATATTGTCGATGCATTAGTTAACCCGAATGTCATCACAAGGAACCCATAATGACCATACCTAGTGTAAAAAGGAATTTTTTAAAATATCTGGCTGAGTAACCCTCAATTGTTGATACCCATATCTCAAATCAATTTTTGAAAATATCACTACACTCAAATTTAATTAAGCAAATCATTGATTCTCGAGAAGGGATATTTATTCTTTATTGTTACTCAATTTAATTATTTACAGTCGTTACACAACCATATGCTTCTTTCCTTTTTCTTCACAATAATACCAGTGTCTATCACATTAGCTAGAAATGCATCACAACCTTCTTTGATCCATTGAAAACTTGAATAAATGAGATTAAACAAGTTGAAATAATTTTGCACTCTATCATAAACATTACTCTGAGTATTCCAGAGATCCAATAATCAACTTTTTAGTATGGCAATCCAAAATTACATAATGCTTTGCTAACTAGTCCATGCTAGAAATAACTTCTAGAGCTCATAGAGCCTCTTGACGAGTAATAACATAAACTTTTGCTTGAGGTTGAGTATGGGCTGTCTATCCACTATTGAAAACTAGAGTAATTCCACCATGTCCTCGTCTTCTTCCCCCCTTTGCCTCTGTTTATGTCATGAATATTCTCCCTAACACTAGTCTTCCCAATTACCTGAGACTCTACTTTAGTCACGCCTACCATTGGACAATCTTGACTTATATGGCCTGACTATCTACAAGTATAACAAATAAGCTTTTAAGGTCTTCAACACTCTTCAAGATGAGTTCTTTCATAGTTAGTACAAATTAGGGCTATGCCTCTACCCATTATGCCAACTGGTCGTCTCCTACCATCTGAGCCTTTAAAATTACTATAACTATATCTACCAAATGTTATTAATGTTGATCTTGTTATCCTTTGATGCCCTAGAAAGGGGTTGAATAATGTAATGACAAGTAAAAACAAATAATAACAAGTGTGAAAACAATGAAGAATCGAGACAACCAATTTATAGAGGTTTGACATAACCTGCTTACGTTCTCTCCTCTAGTATTTCCACTAGAGCCTTTTACTATCCAGATAATTTAGAAGTGCTATCCACTACCTTTACAATAGCAGTTTTTGGGCACTACTAAGGCATTGCAAGTAGACTTTTGGGTGCTACTAAAATCATTTCCCAAAGTAGTTTGCAAGAACTACCTTAAAACTTTCACACAGATGGCTTTATATCTCCTAAGATCTCCTAACCAAAGGCATTCTCAAAAGAATTTGCAAATTAAAAAGTTCAAATAAGGCACTTTCACTCAAGCAATAAACTATTTAGAATACGCTTATAAAGTATGCTTGATTTGGTGAAGAGTTTTGAGAGAAGTCTGAAAGCTTTTTCTTCAACTCTATTTTTGAAGATAGTTTTTACAAGCTTTGACAATGATCTTGTCTTATAAGGTAGATTACACTTGTTTCACCCCTCTTTTATTTAAAAATTGCTTTCACAATAGAAATACTAACTTTTTTACCATTTTCTCTTTTTCATTTCTATTGTGGGAGGGTCATTTTATAGGCAAAGATACAAAACTTGCTATTAGAAAAAAGGTTGTCTCTTCATGTCACTAGAGTAGTCACTCAACACCTATTGGACAATCTCTACGCCTGTTATTGAGTTATTTTTTAGGAGAATACAACTTCAACATTCGTCGATCATAATGAAATGTCTGTTGGAACTAGCTATTAGAGAGAGATTTACTTAGATGCTCCTCTTTTTCCTTTCTCAATTTTTTACTCACTAACTCCTTTAACAACTATTGAAGCTTTTCAACGCTTGTTGGAATTCAACTTTTACTCTTGTTGTGATATGGATAATGTTTGTTGTAAATTTCCAGGAGGATGTGAACTTGATGCTCTATTTTTCAAGATTTTCTACAGTGTTTTAATGGCTATTAGTAAGCTTTCAATGCTCGTTAAGAAAGATCTCGATGCCTGTTGCATTTTGAAGGTGCCCCATTGGAGGTCCAAAAACTTTAGTTTTACGTAGGAGCTTTTCTAACTCCTGTTGGTAAAAATCTAGTGTATGTGTCGAGATTTTGAAAGTTCTATACACATCAAGTCACTTAGTCTAACGCTCGTTGAGATGTCTGAGAGCCATGCTCATTGCGAAATCGCAATGCTTATTGTAAAGATCAACTTCTAAGGCTCAAGTGTTTGAATCATTTAATGCCTATTGAGTTTTGAGAAAACCGTTGGTTGAGAGGTCCAAAGACTTTTACTCACACTTGGGTGATACTTTAATACTTGTTGAGAATCTTCAACGCCCAATGATGAAGTCATAATGCCGGTTGAAATATGGCAAAACCTACTGGCTTTGAATACTAGACCTTTTTACCAAAACTCTTTCTCCAAACATCTTTGATCAAGAGATTGATGTACCTTAAGATTTTACACAACTAACTTGGATAAGAGTTAACTTTTAGATGTGTTCATAATCATCAAAACAAGCTTAGTTCACCGTAGTCCTAAGCTAGATTCAACATTCTCCTCATTTTTTATGATGACAAACAATCTAACAAGGTTAATCAATATTGCAAAAATGAAAAATGTACATCATATAATTCATAAGTATATCAAGCTATCAAACAATATGATTCATCATAAGTGCATAAGTTTTAAAAATGTTCATGTTACTCTGAGTTCATGTTACTCCCCTTTGTTTCATGTTGTATGCACTATTAAAAACAAATCTCCATACTAAGTTCTTTTCAAAATATGTTCCCATTATCATTTTCATATAAATATAACTTCTCATTTACCTTGCCTTTTTACTTTTTACCTTAAATCTTTCTCATGCCTTGCCTTCTCACGCATTCTCACCTTGACTTATCCTTTGTCATTATCCTTTACTCATGCCTTACCTTAAATCTTTCTCCTCCTTTATCATTATAAAAAAGAATACATAAGAATAGTAATAGCAAAAGAAGTAAATAGAGTGAATAGACAGGAATAGTATAGGCAAACAAAGTAAACGTCTATTGCATTTTATATGTTATCCCTTACATCAGCTATTTTTTAGAAGAAAAAACAAAGATAAAAAGATAAAAAGATAAATTATGCAACATGAAAGAGTAAGGATGGTTTGAGCTAAGGGTTTTAGGGATGGTTTCAAGGTTTGTCCTTGGGCTTAACTATTGTATTTGACTCGATTGGAGTTGCTAGAGTTTCAGGTTGCAAGTTTAACGCTTTCATTATCTAATCCAAGGTTTGGTTGATGACCTTCATGTCCCTTTAGAGTTTTTGCACTTTCTAGTATAGGGAGATAGTAGAGGATTCAACCCATTGGGATGCATTTGAAATGGTTACCAACTGCTCAAGAACCCTCTTTTCAAAGTTAATGAGAGATGTAGCAAGAGCATTTGTTCTAGTCCCTTCAGCTACAACAATCCCTATTCTAATGTCTTCCTCAATATCTTCATCTTCCTATTCTTGTTCAGGGATCTTTCATTCTTCCAGTATTCTCTTGATTAGACTAGAATTTAACCTTTGTAGGATCCTCATTCTTTCTCTATTAGGGAAATAACCTTTACACATTTGGCAATTTTGGTAATGTAATGATCCATTACAAATTCATTACCTTTGTCTAATTGTATATTTATCCTTTGCATCAGGAACAAAAGAGTGTTGATCCTTTGCTTGTTCTTCATGCACCAGAGATAAAACAAGTCAGTGATTGTGCAGTTGTCATTGGATTGAGTTCTCTCGTTGTGATGGAACAGTGAGCAATTATCAAGGCTTGACTTTTGATTTTCGATGCCTTGTTATTGGCTATTATAATTGCTCTTCCAATATGTTATTGATTTCTAGAACTGATTCACATCAACCCTGAAAGTGAGAGGTGGCTCTGTTATCCCTATTGTGGTGGCTTCAAAACATTTTGCTAGTTCATTCAGCCTTAAAGTGTGTTTTTTTTTGCCAAAAAGCCTAAAATTGATTGTTCCTTCTTGAGCATAGGCATGACAATGACTCCCTAAGAATTTTAATGTGGTGAGGAATTCCACTATAAGTTTCAGATATAAGGGTTATTTTTTGCGATAAAAGAGTTCCTATCGTATCCTTACCTTGAGTTCCTCTACCTTTTTTGCTTATCCATACCTTTAAAGATCACCCCATTCGAAGAACTTTCCTCTTCGTAGGTGTCTTTTCAACAATTTAAGGGCCAATTCCTTTTCTTTCTTTATTTTAAGATGGAATTGCTATATTAGAAGAAGATTCTACTTTTTTTTTTTATACCTTCCCTTTCCCTTTGGATTCTAGACTAGGTTTGGATTTCCTTGGGGATTGTTGTGCAGATGTGGGTTTTGATGTTCTCTTCTTCTGTTCGGCTAACATTAAGGTTAAATTTTCTTTTGTTTTAGAGCTAGAGTAGGAGGGTTGAGGATTTTTTCTTGCTGGTTGCTTGTATCTCTTAGCTGATTCTGGTTTGGGTGCCATTTGGTTGAGTGTTTGAGGATTAATGTAGGTAATAATGCAAATGAGAGAGAGAGAGAGAGAGAGTCAAAAGTGCAGTATAATATAAAATGAACTAACTTTAAGGTTTGAGGGGTTTATATAAAAGTTTACTGTGCTCCCTTTGATTTTTAAAAAAATGACCATTGGATGTTTTCAACGATTGTTGTGAATAGAATAATGACTGTTAGCTTGATCAAGTAGGTGTTCTTCATCCAACGACGGTGGTTGCTTGCAATGTCCATTAGGTGAACAACAACGGTCGTTGGAAAATATAATGATCATGGGGATATATAGAAGCTAAAATGTGGAACTCACCAATAACACAATGGTTGTTTGTAAACACATAATGGCCATTGGCTGCATTTTTCAAAACAAGACTAGGTTTAAAACAAAATTTTCAAAGATGTAAGCCTTTTGAAAACTTAGCAGATGTAAATTTTTTTATCAAACTCAATGATATAGTCATGAATTCAATTAATATAAGGACATTTGGGTCAATATAATACATAATTAAAATCTTTAGCTTATGAATTTTAAAGACTTTATCGGTAATCATTTCAAGCAAAACATCAACTCTCAACTAACAATAATCATACATGAATTAACAAAGGTAAAAAAGAAGACCCTATTCAAATTAATTTAATGTACTTTCATCAATCATTCTAAGTTCTCTTTTGATGAATTACATCCTTTCATCACAAAGAGATTTAGTGAAAATATCTGCTAATTGATGGTTAATATCAACAAATTCTACTGCAGTATCATATTATTAACATGATCCCTAAGAAAATGTTATCTTATATCTATATGCTTGCTCTTAGAATGTTGAATGGGATTCCTGGAAAAATTGATGGCACTAGTGTTATCACACTTGTTGGCTACTTGATTTACAATAACCTTGTAACCAAGAAGTTGTTGCTTTATCCATAGGATTTGGGAACAACAAAGACCTGTTGGCATATACTTAGCTTCAACAGTTGACAAAGTAACTAAATTTTATTTTTTGCTACTCCAAGACACTAGGCATAATTGACATGTGCATGAAGTACTCTTTTTATCCAAGGTACAGTCAATAAAATCAGCATATGAAAATGCATTCAACTCAAATGAAGGACTCTTACGATACCAAAGTCATATGTTAGGAAAACCATTAAGATATTTGAGTATGTGTTTCACAACATGCAAATGAGACTCCTTAGGATTAGATTGATATCTCATACATAGACATACACTGAACATAATATCAAGCTTAGATGCTATTAGATAGAGTAGACTACTAGTCATACCTCTATATAGCTTTTGATCCACAACCTTACCATATTGATCCATGCTTAGCTTGATGTTGTTGCTCATTGGAGTTTTACACAATTTGTCGTCCTTCATGCCAAATCTTTTGATTAGTTCCCTTGCATATTTAGTTTGGTTGATGAAGATTTCTTTTTTCCCTTGTTTAATTGGTAATTTGAGGAAGAATTTGAGTTCTCTTATCATACTCATCTCTAGTTCACTTTTCATTACTTTGGAGAAATCTTCACATAAGCAAACATTAGTGGCACCAAATATGATATCATCTACATATATTTGTACAAGTAACAAGTCTTCATTCTTTTCTTGAAAGAAGAGTGTTATGTTTACCAAAACCTTAGAAAACCCTTTCTTTGGAAGAAAGTTGCTCAACTTTTCAAGCCATATAGGGCTTTGGTGAGCTTGAATACGTAGTTAGGAATATAATAGCTTTCAAAACCAGGGGGTCATTCAACATATACTTCTTCATCAATGCGGCATTAAGGAATGCACTCTTGATATCCATTGGATATAATTTAAAATTCATATGAGATGCAAATGCAAGCAAAATCCTAATAGCTTCTAGTCTTGCTACTAGTGCAAAGGTCTCATCAAAGTCAATTCCCTATACTTGGTAATAGCCTTTGGCTACAAACTGAGCCTTGTTCCTAATAATGGTTCCATGCTCATCAAACTCATTCTTAAAGACCCATTTGGTTCTAATAATGGAATGTATTTGAGGTCTAGGTCCTAAAGTCCATACTTTATTCCTCTCGAATTAATTGAGTTCATCTTGCATGGCAAACACCCCATATTCATCTTTAATGGGCTCATCTATGGTCTTAGGCTCAATAAGGGAAACAAAAGCAACATTGGTGCATGCATTTCTAACTGATGATCTAGTAGTTACCTAACTTGAAGGATCACCAATGATGAGATCTTTTAAATGATCTTTCTTGAAGACTCAGTCCCTTTTCAATCAAACACTTGCAATCAAAGACTCTAAAAATATGTAATCTTGGGCTTCCTATTGTTCCATAACTCATAGGGAGTTTTCTTCAATAAGGGCCTAACTAAGACTCTATTCAAGACATAACAAGAAGTGTTTATGGCTTTAGCCTAAAAATATGTAGGAAGGTTGTTGTTATTTAACATGGTCTTAGGCATCTCTTGAAGAGTTTTAATATTCCTTTCTATTATACCATTTTGTTGTTGTGTTTTAGGAGTTGTGACGTTATGTGAGATATCATGATCATCACCAAAATATGAAACTTAGCATTCTCATACTCTTCTCTATGGTCACTCCTAATAGCAGAGATTTTCAAATACTTTTGGTTTTGAATTCTCTAGGCAAAGGTCTTAAATGCATCAAAACTAGAGTCCTTGTAAGGGAGGAACAATACCCATGTATACCTACGATAATCATCCACTATGACAAATGCATAATGCATGCCTCCAAACTAGACACTCTAATAGGTCCAAATAGATCCATGTGAAGTAATTGCTAAGGTTTAGATGAACTTACCTCGTTCCTAGTTTTGAATGAAGGTCTTACTCGCTTTCCCTTTTGACATGCTTCACAAACTCCTTCCTTTGCAAACTTGATTTCAGGCAAACCTTTAATCAAGTTTCTCTTTTTCAGCTTATTGAGGAGTTACATGCTAACATGTCCAAGCCTCTTATGTCAGGTTGTACCTTTATCTACTATAGATACTAGACACTTTTCATTATGGTTAATGAGAGAATTTAAATCAATAATATAAATGTTATGAATTCTCCTACCAATGAACAAAATTTTGTTATCACTCATCCTTGACACATAACAAGCTTGTGGTTCAAACAAAACTCTAAGGCTTTTGTCACAAAACTGACTTTCACTCAGTAGATTGTGTTTGAGTCCATCAACAGGCAATACTTTATCAAGATAGGTGAATCAACATCCTTACCAGCATTACCTATGCTAATGCTTTTGTCTTTTGTCTCCAAAGGATACAGTTCCAAGTCCTTCAATTTTCTCTAATTGCATGAGGAACTTCATTTCTCCTCTTTTTTGCTTTAAACATCTGCTGTTAAGATATCACTCTTGTTTTCCAACTTGGGATTTCAACAACATTTGAAAAACAAAGAGAATCAAGTCCTAGTTACCTAAATCTTTTTGGGTCCTTGAGGGGTTAGATCTAGGCATTTTCTTATCATGCCTTCTAAAAGACAGTGATAGGCAATGTGGCCATAAATGCCACAGTAAAAACACTTACCATCAAAGTGCATTAATGTCTTATTTGTAGGTGGAACATGCACTTAGTGTTTGAGTGATATGTAACTCCTTTAAGCTAGATGTCTAAGAGTGTTTCTCATGCGAGGAACTCTCTTGTGTAATGTATATCTATAAGTATGGTTATGCTAATTTTTGTGCCTTTGGAGACTTTGTCTTTTAGGTTTATAAGAATGATATATGTAAGCATAATTTAATCTAGGTGGAGCATGTCTCAATTGTATGTGGATATGTTGAGACTTAGCCTTTGTGTCATTTGTCTTGGCATTTCCCTTTTTGAAAACTTTTGGTATTTTGATAGGATTAGGCATAGTAACTTCCTTAGCCTTAACAAAGACTGTTTTGGAAGTAGAAGGAATAATAAAAATAATTGCATTATATCCTAATCCATGCTTAATGGATGAGCTCTTATGAATTTCAAGGATGAAGTTTAATTTCTCATTTCCTTTGGTGAATTTGCAGAGACTGTTCTTGAGCTTAGAATTCTCAATAGTTAAAGACTTAACCTCCTTGGCTAGAGTTTCTTAACTCTTAGCTCAATCTTTTAAAGATTTGTTCTCTTTCTTAAGAGAAAAGGTCAACTTGGTAATAATTGAATATAACTCATCTCTTGAATAAGAATAAAAGAGATTTGCCTTATGCTTACCATCACTGTCACTATCATTATTGAAGGAGTGCTCACTTGAGGACTCTTCAGATTTCTCCTCAATTGCTATGAGACAAAGATTGGTTAAGTCCTTTCTAGTATCCTCCTCATTAGGCTCAGAGTTACTTGTGTTGTCCTAAGTAGCTTTATTCACTTCCTTATCTTTCTTAGAGGTGTGTTTCTTGACAGGAACTTTGTTATTCTTTAACTTGGGACAATCTGACTTGATGTGCCCTCTCTCATTGCATCCATAGCAAATGAGGTGACTCTTACTGCTTTTCTTCTTATACCTCCTTTCCTTTTTGCTCTTTTGATTTGAAAGAAATTTCTTTACTTTATTTGTTATAAGGGCTAGGTACTCATCTTCACTACTGTCTTCATCATCTCTAAAAAAAGAAGATGTTAGCAAACAAGAAGAAGATTGGGATTCAAAGCGTACCTCTTTGTTTTTATGGCCAAATCCTTCTTTCATACTCTAGTGTTTTCAGTTGGTTTCTCTAGAGTGATTTCATGGGCTAGTAGCTTTCAACGTGAACTCATTTAGTAACAGGACTTTCAGCTTGTTAGCTTCCTCTATTGCTATCTTCTTGGCTTCTCACTTGTCTTTAGGAAGTGTTTTTAGGATCTTTGCTACCATATCCTTATTGGAGTAGGGCTTCTTAAGAGTTTTGGGAGTGCCTATTATGTCAATAAACCTATGTACATCTCAGTGATGGTCTCACTAGACTGATATACAAATGTTTCATACATATAAGTGTGTATTTATATATTTTTTTTTCTTCTTGACTTCATTTCTACCTTCATACTAACCTACAAGGTGTCTCATATTTCTTTAGTTGATGTGTACATTTGTAGCGTAGCATACTAAGATTAATGGATTACACAGAAGAGAACATGCATAGCTTGTTTATTTTTCAATTTTGCCTTCTTCTCTTCAACTACACATTTTTGGCTTAGGTACTAGAACATCTCTAACTAGTTTAGTTGAAACTTTTATTCCTTCTTTTACAATGTCTTATACATTTATGGTTTTACTATTTAGAAAATTCTTCATATAGTTTTTCCAGTACCCATAGTTATCTCTTTTGAAGAAAGGTGACTAATGGATTGATTGTGATTCCTCATGACTTGCCCTGATCTTTACTCTGAGCACTTAAGCTTTGATAAAAAGACAAGCCCGAATACCAATTATTGTCCTTTGATGCCTTAGAAGGAGATTGAATAAGGCAATAAAAAGTAAAAATAAATAATAACAAGTGTGGAAACTATGAAGAATCGAGACAACCAATTTATGGAGGTTCGACACTACCTACCTGCGTCTTCTCCTCTAGTATTTCCACTAGAGCCTTTCACTATCCAAATAGCTTATAGGTGTTATCAACTACCTTTAAAATAATAGTTTTCAAGCATTACTAAACTATTACAAATGGACTTTCGGGTGCTACTAAAACCATTTTCTAAAGTAATTTATCGGTACTACTACCTTAATCCCTTCACAAAGATGGTTTTAGATCTCCTAAGATCTCCTGACCAAAGGCATTCATAAAAGAATATACAACTTAGAAAGTTTAGAAAAGACACTCTCATTCAAGCAATAAACTATTTAGAATACACTTACAAGGTATGCTTGATTTGGTAGCGAGTTTTGAGAGAAGTCTGAAAGCTTATTCTTCAACTCTATTTTTAAAGATGGCCTTTATAAGTTCTGATAATGATCATCTCTTGTAAGCTAGATTACACCTGTTTCACTCTTTTTATTTAAAGATTGCTTTCATAATAGAAATACTTGTTTTTTACCATTTTTCTCTTCTTCATTTCTATTGTATGAAGGTCCTTTTATGGCTGTCTCTTTATGTCACCAGAGTAGTCACTTAGCACCTGTTGGACAACTTCCACACTTGTTGTTGGGTATTTTTTTTTAGCAAAATACAATTTCAACAGTCATTGATTGCAATGAAATGCTCGTTAGAACTAGCTATTAGAAAGAGATTTGCTTAGACGCTTCTCTTCTGACTTTCTCGATGTTTTAGTCACCAACTCCTTCAATGATTGTTGGAGCTTCTCAATGTCTGTTGGAATTCAATTTCAACTTCTGTTGAGATTTAGACAATGCCCATTATAAATTTCTAGGAGAATCTGAACTTGATGTTTTATTTTTTAAGATTTCTACAGTGTTTCAATGGATTTTGGCAAACTTTCAATACCCATTGAGAAAGATATCAATGTTGTTGCACTTTTGAAGGTGCCTTGTTAGAGTGTCCATACATTTTAGTTCTTCCTGAGAGCTTTTCCAATGCTCGTTGGTAAAAATCTAATGCCTATGTCAAGATCTTGAGAGTTTACCCATCATGTCACTTGGTCCAACACCTATTACGAAAATGCAACGAGCGTTGAGATGTCTGAAAGTAATGCCCGTTGCAAAATTGCAATGCCCATTGTGAAGATCAACTTCCAAGGTTCAAGTGTTTGAATCATCCAATGCCTATCGAGTATTGAGAGAGCCATTAATTGAGAGGTATAGAAACTTTTACTCATATTTGGCTGATACTTCAATGCATGTTAAGAATCTTTAATACCCAATGATAAAGTCACAATGCCTATTGAAATGTGGCAATACCCATTGGCTTTGAACACTTAGAGTGATTTTCAAAACTATTTCTCTAAACATCTTTGATAAAAAGATTGATGTACTTGTAAGATTTACATAACTAACTTTGACAAAAGTTAGCTTTTATATGTGTTTGTAATTATCAAACAAGCTTGGTTCCCCATATTACTAAGCTAGGTTTAACAAATCTATCAAATTGACTTTGACATCTGCCTCTTTGATCACTAACACCTCTTTAAAATCTTGATCTACTAGATAATGTAAAACCACCTCTTTTTACTACCATATTTGACTCTCCACTCCATCTTATATAACTTTTCTTCCTTTTAGCCTTAATTGCATTTTTCTCTTAGATCACCTCCTCATCTCAAATAACTGCTCTTAATAGTGCAATATAATTGGCTAGCTTTATTGCTAATCAATCTAAAATTTCTTACCTCAGTTCCCTCTTAAACTTTTAACACTTTAATCTTGTATAACCATAAATTCTAGGGCATATCTCAAAAGTTTAACAAATTGTACCTCATAATCCACCACTGTGATATTATTCTGCTTCAACTGAAAAAACTCCATTGTCTTCTTATCTAAGTATGCTGTCAGTGTGTATTTATTTGCAAACTGCTTTAGAAAATCATCCAAAGTCAAAGTCATTAGTTGAGCAGTGCTACCTGGAATAGTCTCCTACCAGTCTAAGACATTCTTTTGAAGTAAGGATATTGCATACTTCAGCCTTGCTTTGGAGTGCATTCAAACCTATTCAAGATTCTCTCAATTCTTTTAAACTGCTACTTAGCCTTAACATTATTACAGTGCCCTCAAAGTCAGTTGCCCCTTATTTCCTCAATTTGTCATAATTCTTATCTATAATAGGTCTTGCATGTCTTTGTGCTACAAATCTATGCATCATTTAAACAATTGTATGATATTTAGGTTTACACCTGTAGGTAGATTATTTCTTGGCATCTAAAGATTCTCTACAAC
Source organism: Omphalea diandra (assembly GCA_949677035.1). Classification (NCBI taxonomy): domain Eukaryota; kingdom Viridiplantae; phylum Streptophyta; class Magnoliopsida; order Malpighiales; family Euphorbiaceae; genus Omphalea; species Omphalea diandra. Next base: position 2,479 of record CATIWR010015412.1, on the reverse strand, counting down.
ATGTTTAACATGCTTATGTGCATGAATAGTCTTAGTAGACTCATCACCAACCTCTAGACTAGTATGAACTTTATGAAGTGTATCCATAATCTTATATGTCAATGCATGTAAGTATTAACACAATGCATATATTATATACGACATATTCACATTACACACGTGTGCATAATCATTTACTCGATTTGATACCACTAAAATGTGACATCCCTTTTCATAAATTTTTATTTATTTAACTTTGCTCAATTTATTAGATAGCTTAAGTTATTAATCCATATTTAATAATCACTATCTCAACGAATATGTTAACTCATCCACAGTGGATGAAGTACCCAAGTGACATAGCCTTATTAAAATTCTCTTATGTCATCTCATGATCATTAAAGAACCCTTCTTCATTTGTTTTGAACACTTTACATATATTATATTACAACATGGTAATGATTTATAGCCAAAATACATAACTAAAAACAAAAAACCAAAAGACTGCATACTGACCCAACATTTATCAGATTGCTAGACAATAACTTTAAAATGCAAATTAGATGTATTCTCTAGTTTACTCTTCCTGAAAGAAAATTAAGTGCAAAGGAATGAGCTTGCATACTCAATAAGTAAATAATTAATGATACTTAAATCATAAATAACACAACAAGTATGAGCACCTTAGATTGTACTCGAACAAGTGGAGTCTTGCTTGCACCCTTACTTTTTATTGATCATTGGTGGATTGAGAGGACAAGGGTCATACATTAGTAATAACCCCTAATCATGGCTCACAATTTGGATTAATGGGGGATCTTTAAAGCGCCACATAAGATATAAATCCCTTTTCCAAAGTTGGGGTCAATAGGGGGGGACCATGGTGGGAATATACATTGGAGCCATCGTAAGTGAAATGTGGAGTCACTACCTAACTTTGGTCGGGACAAGAATCTGGGCAAGGACAAATTCTAAGCCAATTAAAAGACCCAATCCATCTTTACCCCATCAGAAATTAGGTCTGAAAGTTAGGTATGACTTGGGGTAGAGGTTAGGCAACCCCAAGTCGCCCAGATATAAGGATCTGACCTTCAGGTAATCAATGGTTCATTTTTATGCTTTGCCTTTATTAATCAATTTCCCATTTATCCATTAAGGCACATCCATCTAAACAAGTAATTAATCATAACAATAAAGTATGCAATGCATGAATGATATGCAAGATGTAAGGAAGTAAGAAATAATATATACAAAACAGGGATGGGGATACATATTCAAATGGTGGGATGCATATCCATTCATTCACATCATGCATAATTAATTAGGGATGAGTTCATGCATCATGGAAAGGGGGTTTTAGCATGCATTATTATTCATCCATTTAAACACACCATGCACAATCATATAGGACGAGAATCAAGGCAAGTTTATGGCCTAACTCAAGTAATAGCACCTACACCCAAAGGGGGAGAAGAAGTTAGTAATCAAATGATAAAAGTATAGATAATAAAAACTAAAGGAAAAGCAAATAAAGTCCCTAATAGCTATCTTACCATAACTTTAAAGTTAGGGCCCCTAAACAAAAATCTAGTGTCCATGGTAGCACATCCCAACATCACACAATTAGTAAACAAATGCATGAATCATGAACATGTAAAGAAGTAAACATGCAATGCAAGACAAAATTAGTAAACAAATAGAAAACAAATGCATGAATCATGAACATATATAGAAGTAAACATGCAATGCAAGACATTTGGAGAATATTGGATGGTCTAAGGTAAAAGACATCACAAGAGAGGTCCTAGGATTGATGAATCCTCTCCCCATGTAGCTCTAAAGCAGCATGACATCCATATGTACCATAAACCACGTAGGGTTAGCATACAACACAAGAATAGTTATGATTGAGGCCAAAACGTTATTCACATACTTTAAGCATGTAAAATCCCAACTCTATATGAGCTCTCAAGGTAAATGGAACCTCAAGTTCCTCATTTGATCATGGCCCCAAGATGATTAAAATAGAACTGGAAGTATCATTGAATCTATATTAGAGAGTATGAACATTAAGATAGTAAGAGCCATGAAAACCCTTAAAACGCCATCAAAACTCCATTTTTAAAGTGAAAATGGGTCCTTGGCTATCTAGCCTTGCCTTATTCTACCACTGGAGTGATGAAGAAACATAAAAGAAAACTTGGATAACAAAAATTTAGATGAGAAGAAAAGAGGTTGCACGAGACTGTGCCCTTGAACCAGGGCTATGAAACCTATAATGATTAGTTTTACAACTTATACAAGGGTTGTATAGCCCCTAAATCTTGGGTTTTTAAAAACGAAAAAAGAAAGAAGAAGGGGAAGAAGAAAATGGGAAGTGAGGGGGGGGGGGGGGGGGGGGGAATATATTTATTTTTATATTTGAATGACAACAAAAGACGAAAAAGAAAACAAAATCAACAAAAAATGGGGAAGGAAAAAGAAAAAATGAAAAAAAAAA
>CATIWR010015402.1:0-11658 GCA_949677035.1 Omphalea diandra | reverse complement strand
TTATCATTATATAAATTTTAATTTCATATTAAATCAATTAAATAATTATTTTTTTTAATCATTATACAATACAATTATATATTCAAATGTTTTATTTAATAAAGGGTAAAATTGAAAATATATTACATATTATTTTTCTTTCCTTTCATAATTGGTTATCCAATCAAGGGAAAATAAAAATTATTTTCCTTCCTCTCCTTTTTATTCAAGCATGAGAAAAGAAAATAAGAAGAAAAAATAAAATTTATTTTTCTTCTTTATTTTCTTTTCTTTCTATGAAAATTTGTCAATTACAGGCTAAATAATTAAATATAACAATAGCCAGGAATAGGGAAACAGTGTCCTTACTCCTCTAGACTAGACTAGAGTTGCACTGTTTATTTTACAAGATATATTAGTGATTGTTGGTGATGTCTTGCAGCTATATAGTAGCTCCCAGCAGACTCCTCAGATGCAAAGATATTCAAAGAAGCAGGTTCAGGTTCAGATTCAGATTCAGATTCTAGCACTGCAACAACCTCATCATCCACAGATTCTCCACCTTCTGCTTCTTCTGGAGCATCATCGTCCTCTTCTTCTCCTGATTCTAGTTCAAAGGAAGCTGCAAGCAGCAATGGTAGTAGTGGAGCTAAGAATAAGCTGTTTTGGGGAGGTATAATAATGGCTTTTGCTTCATGGATGTTGATCTAATAATTAATTAGTAAAATGGATTATGCTCTGCAGAGTTTGCATGTAATTGAGGATTATAGGGAACGATTGTACTTCTTGACTGATCTGTCCAACTTCTAGATTTCGTAACAACTCAATAAATGATGATACAGGACCACTTTTTCTCTTGCCATTCCATGGAATCAGATTTAGCAAGTAAAATTATTTAGCAAGAAATTTATGATGTTACGAATTTTACTTGCTGTTGAGCTATTACATAATAATTTTATTATTAGTGGATTACGTGGCTTTTCATTATCAAAATTTAATATTTTTTATTTTTTAAAATCTAAATTTGTAGGCAAGTAATTTCAAGAATAAAAGATTTTTGTGTTTAATTAGATATGAAATTTTTCAAAGAATTCAAAATTAATATATTTGGATTGTATATAGGAAAGTTCAAATATATTCCTAATGCAATTGCAAGTTTATATAGTTAATTCTATATAAAAAAAAATGTTATACAATGAAATTTATCATAATGATTAATTTAATATGAAATATAAATATTATTTAAAAATATTAAATAATTTAAATTTATCATAGTGATTATTTAAAATGAAATGTAACTATTATTCAAAGTATTAATAATTATTATCTTAAAAATACTATTATTCAAAAGTGTTAATAATTATTATCTTAAAAAGTACTTAGTAATTATAATATGTTAATGATTAAAAATATATAATTTATGATAATAAAAATTTGAAAAAATTTATAAATAATTTCATTATTTTTTATTATTTAACAAATTAATAAAAGAATGTTTTTGTAATTCAATAATCATTTGAACTCAAATCAAATAATGACATATACTTTTTATTTTTATTAGAGTTGTGTTAAATAAAAATATAAGTTTTAGTTCAATAAATAAAAATATATATGAAATTATATATTTATATTTATATGGGTTTTAATAATTATGAAAAAGTAATTTTTTTTCACTTCTTGAGTTAGGAAAATATTTTTTTATATAGATAAAAAAGTAAAATAAATTCCACAAATTCAAAATTTTAAAATTTTGAAAATATAATATTTTATATTAACTAAATATTAAAATTCAATAGTTTTAAACTATATTCTCTTAAAAATCTGTCAACGTAATATCCTGAATCCTAGTGAACCAACAAAAACCAAATAATTGAAACAATAACAAAACAAAACACAAATGAATTTATTATATCATCTTGAAAAACACAAGTCATCAAAGATGTATAAAGTGTATCTTGAAAAGAATAATAATAGCGCCAAGATTGATTTTATTAATTCAGTACAAATTTCTTCTCCAAATCCAACAAGCACCAAGATCAGCATCATTAGCAACCTATTTAAAAAAGGTCAAGCAATAGTTATTCTAATTCATATGCCGTCTGAAAATATTTGATTATAAATATTAAAATCTTAAGCAAAAACACCATTATATTCTGGATTCAGCTCATACAAGTGTAAATCAGACAAGATTTTAAGGATATGCAATTATATAAATCGATTAAGTTCTGAAAGGACATTAAAAAAAAAAAAACAAAATTTTCATAAGGTAGATGTGTAACGTTCCAAGATATTTCAGAAACAAATGAAATTTGTAGCTCTATCACCAAGCCCAGGTTGTTATATTACGGACGTTTGTTCATATAGCAATATAGACCAAGAGTTCATCATATGTGTTATATAATAAAAAAACACGTCTAAAATGAGATTTTTATTTTATAAAAATCAATTTAGATATATATAATTTGTTTAATCTAATGATTATTTATTTTATGTTATATATAATATCTTAATATAAAATAAAAATTATATAAAATAATATAATAATAAGAAAATATAATTATATTAAAATCTTCAATTTAAAATAAAAGAATACAATAATTTATGATTAATTATAATATATTTTATACTTAGTATATAAATGAACCTACAGTTTACAATAAATAAACTTATATATTTAAACTAATCAACCTACACTATATAACAAATGAAACACAAAAAAAATAAAATCCATTTAATAATATTGATAATATTGAACATACATTAAATTATAATATTTAATATATTAATAAAATATAATATAATATTTCATATAATTAATTAATATAATAATATAAATTATATATTATATAATTATATAATTATAATAATATAATATAATTAAATAATATAAAATTAATTATATATTAATATAATTACATATTATATTAATATAATTATATATAACATATAAAATTATAATATATAAAAACACACAAAAATCTCATTTTTAAAGAAAATAAACAAAAATGAAATTAAAAAAAGAAAGAAAGAAAGTTATGCAAAAGAAATGTTGTCCATATTGTTGCTAAATTGAGGAAGGCGCGTGTCCTTTTTTTTTTCTCGCACATGTTATGAACTCCTAGTTTGTTACTATATGGACAAGAGTCCATGATATAATTTGCCACAAGCACAATAATGTCACATCATGACAAATTATATTATAGGCCCTCATCCATGTAGCAACATAGATTAGGGTGCGATAGGAAGAAAAATGCATGTTCTTAGTGTGCACACCTTCTTACTTTTTTTTTTTATTTTATTTTTTAAATGATTTTGTGTGTTACTATATATTGGACTTTTAGATATTGTATATAATTATTTTATATTATTTAATTATATTATACTATTATAATTATAAAATTTATATTAGTATATATAATTATATATAAATATTTAATACAATTTTATATTATTATATTTATTATATTATATTATAATAATTATAAAAATATTATTATATTAAATGTTAATCTATATTATTCTATTAAATTCTATTATATTAATTTTCCTTTTTTATATAAACTATAAATTCATTATCAGTAAACCATAAATTCATTTTTTGTAAACTATAAAATTATAAATAAACTATAAGTTCATTTTTTATAAATAGTATGTTCATTTTTTGTAAGCAGTAGACTCATTTAGTATAAATTATAAATTTATTATCAGTAAATTGTAAATTTATTTTTTGTAAATTGTAGGTTTATTTTTTGTAAGTTGTAAGTTTATTTTTTGTAAAATGTAAACTCATTTAATATAAATTATAGACTCATTATCTGTAAATTGTTCATTTTTTGTAAATTGTATGTTCATCTTTTATAATTAAATATTTTGATATTTTTAATTTACTTTTTGTAATATTAAAATTGATAAACACTATAGAATTTATAAATTAAATATAAAATATATTATAATAATCCTAAATTATGGTATTGTTTTATTTTTAATTGAAGATTTGAATACAATTATATTTTTTATTATTTTATTATAATTTTATTTTATATTCTGATATTATATATAACATAAAATAAATATTTTAAAAAAAAATGTTTTATAGTAAGTGTGATAAATCGTATGGACAACAGTCTATGGAATAACAACTCGTGATCATATAAAGCAAAAGAACATAGAAAATAGGAAGACAAAATGTGCCCACGTAGAAGAATTCAGCTTCTTTATAAGCCTGGTCCAGTCTTTTATCTAACTTTATATGCACTAACTGGGTCTTGGGCCACATTTAGATCGTGGCATCCAACCACCCAATAAAGACTAATGTCTGGCGCAATAAAAGGGAAAAAAATCTAAAATATAATCAATTTTAATAACATGTAATCAAATATAAATTTATTAAATAATTAAATTAAAATTTCTTTTAATTATATTAAATTACATTTGATTATATCATATTACACCAAATATATGGTAAATACGTACTAAAGTATGCAAACAATCCAACTGATTAAATGAGGAGGAAATATGTCATTTCATTGATTAGTTGAGATAAGGTTACTGTGAACATGCAGGGCACATAAAAGACTTATCGAGTAATTAAACAAACTATTCTTTAAAAAAAAAAATTGTACTAATTAATTTCTGTTAAGAGTTAGTATAACTTCAATTATCAGTGATTTAATACAGTCCGTCAATGTGATCTAAAAACCGATTGGAGGTGACATTGCTCAAATTTTCTATGCTTTTTAAGGAACCGAATTTATAGCTATATTACATATCACTTCAATTCGTTCTTTCTTCTTTATTGAAAAAAGAGAGAGAGAGATTAGTTTTGGGAATATTTATCTATTTATAGAAATGATAAATAGATCAAATCAGATAATTTTGAATTGAATTAATTTTGAATCAAATTATTCAAGTCATGTTTTTCTGAGTGATTTGAATCAAATCACTTTGACAAATTTGATTAAATTATTAAGTCAATATATAGAAAAAATTCAGATTGAAATGAATCACTCATAAATTTACATTTTTAAATATAAAGAAAATATTTTATTGATTTTTAAAGAAATTCTAAATATTTTAAATAATTTAAATCAAGCCAAACAGATCAATCCATGGATTGAATTGAAGTTTCAATTAACCTAAAGACTAGATTAAGTTAATTTCAATTTGAATTATTTTGAATCTTATTTAATTTAAAATAGAGTTGAATTAAATTTTCAAAAAGTTAAAAATTTAACACCTCTATTTATTTGTGTTATATCTTTATTTTTTTTGAACTTGTATAGTATCTTTTTATTTTTAAAATTTTCTGTTATATCATATATAATTATATTTAATATAAGCTACTTTAATATTAGTGGGAAGAAACAAAAGCAGAAGAATGTTGTTATTAAATTGGTTTATTGATAAAATTTTTATTTTTTTCTGTATCACTTAAATTTTATAAAATAATTAATATTATCTAAAATTAATTAAATTTATGTTAATATAATCAATGGTAAAATTAAACTCTCAAATAAATCTTGGATAATGACATAGACCTCACATGTAACTGAAAAATTATAAAGATTATATTTGGTAACTATTATTGCCACCTTGTAAAGATTATATTGAGTAACTTAATATAATTTTAAGTTACATTTTTTTATCACTCTATTTGTGTACATAAAAAATTATTGTAATATAATTTTAATTATATAAAATAATTTTTATGTAATAATCATTATATAAATATTTTATGTTAATTATATAAAATAATCAATACTATTTCAATACCTGTAATACTCATTATATGTAAAAAAAACCTACTCATGAATATATTACTTATTTTTATTATCATCAGCATTGCTATTCTTATAATTTATCATCTTAATCACTATCATTTTCACTGAAACTATCAATCTTGATCGTCATCATTACTGTCATCATCTTTAACTATCATCATTTTATTTGGCCTTCTAACTACTATTATTATCATAGTTTAATCATTATTGTTATCATTGATTAGCCATTATTATTACCAATTCATTTTATTAATATAAATAAATATTATGATTTCATTTTATTTTTATAACTAATTGTATTGTAATGATCATTATATTGTATTATATTACATTTTCTTTTTATTATATAATTTTTATCATTGATTACATTAAATGTGATGCATCATATCAAATATAGCTTAAAAATATAAGGTTTATTATAGAGTTATCACTAATATATTTTTATTTTAAATTATATGTAATTTATTAATTATTTGTTATGATTTTTATCATTATTTTAGATAATTTTATAAAGAAAAAAATCAAAATAATAAATAACTACACATATTAATAACTATAATATTATAATATAACAATATATATCAAACTGTAGCATTGATCATTTTCTAGTTAAAACCAAAACTTCCATTTAGGTGATGCATCTCTTTCTAAAGCCTCCCCCTAATTAATGCCATAATATGAATGAAATATCTGCTACATGTATACCACACGTTCTTAAGGGGACCTTCAACAACAAACTCTATTATTTATTATCACCATTACTGATTGGGGCTAAGATCAGAATAATCAACTGGGCATAAAAGGTTGATCATCTCTGCAAGATAAATACCAACACAAGTAACTCAATACAGATAATTAGTAGTTGAGAAGCCTTTTATTCTCATTAGAATATTGGCTTGATATGGCCTAGTTGTCTAACTTTGTTAATTACCTAGTTGTCAAACTTCATAGATTGAACTTACCTAGTTCTCTAACTTTGTTAATTACCTAGTTGTCAAACTTCATAGATTGAACTTACCTAGTTGTCAAACTTGATGATAATCTGGTTTTTTTCATTTGAATTTTGCTTATGGTGTTATATATTAACATATATGTGTTGTGTAGGCCTAGACGTAACAGATATGGCCTAGTTAATGGCTCTTGTGCATGGGGTATTATTTAACTAAGCTGGTTATTTTTACCATATTATTAAATGAGAGATTGCATGGATTATATAACTTTATATACCTTTATTCAGATAATAGTAGTAAACATCAATGATTCAGCATAAAAAAATTAATAGCTGAATTAATTATTTATGTCTCCCTATGAAAAGATTCATTAATTTAGCATATCCATAAGCAACAATAAGAGAGAAGAAAGATCGAGTAGGCTGAATTGAATTGCACCGCCGAAAGAACAAGGGAAAGGCCGAAATGGGAGTTGAACAAACTCAAACCTAACATACTCTACCTACCTCTTAAGTCCTAAAGCCTGTAAACACGGGGATTTATGGGCATGCAATGTTGTTGTTTTAGACTTTGATCTCTTTCGTGTTCAAGAGGAAACTAAATCATTGAATGAGCAGCACAATAAGTTAGTTGTGCTCTCATCTTGTCTTTTTTCTTCTTCTTCTTTGCTTATAAAATTATAATGTATTTCTAAATTTTTGCGTGTTTTCCACTTACAATATAATATAATCAATCTAAGGGACTATAGAAGCTAAAAGGTATGAGAGAGCAATAACTATTTAGACCAAAAAAGAGAGAATTGTTTATGTGTCATGTCACAAATGGAAGCAATTTCAAACGTACCGTTAGTATAAATTAGAAAATATTTATCTATATTCGATGTAAACAAAAATTTTATACATTAAATTGATAGTGTATTGACACATATAATAAATTATTTTTATATATTTATTTCTAAGTGAAAAAATATTCATATTATTATTTTGCATCCACATATACAATTTTATAGTTAATTTGATGTAGTACATTAAATATAAACAACTCCAATCTTTAAGTGAGAATTATATTATAAATAAAAAAAAATAACTTATAGATAAAAAAAAAAGGAATATTTTCTTTTTTTATTAATATATACAAACACGCATAGACGACACCATCCTTTATAAAATTATGACTATTTTATAAAAATATGTTAACTTATATCGCACAGACAAACTTTCAACTATTTTATCATTAATGTTATATATATGTGGTATTGACTAGTATTAACTGGTGAAAATGAACTTGCATCTAAAAACTGGTTTCTGTCTTATTCAAGCAGGCGCAACAGAGATACGATATGGACGTGGCTACTTTTGGTGAAATCTACATTAACTCACGCCATGCCATATAACACGTACAGATAAAATTATTATTTAAATATATTCAAATTATAACCCTCATTATGATATTGAAATATAATAATCTATACAGCATTCACTCAATATCATGCTTGTTACTTCCCTGTTTCATTGGAGTAATAATAACAAGGAAAAGTTATAAAATTCTATTATGTAGTTTTTTTTTTTTTATCAATATGATTTTAAATTTTATTTATTAGTAAAATTTTACTCTATAGTATAACAATATTTGCATAACATCGTCTGCAAAGTGATATTAGAGACATAACTTCTCTACATTTATCTGATATGATATTAAATTTTGTATATTATTTCAAATAATTATATATAGGTACATAAATTTTTCACTATAAATATAAAATTTATTCATTTCTGTACTTTCTATATATATTTGAATAAATTATATTTATATCATTATATAATTTATTTAAATATGTATAAAAAATAAATAAATTATATATTTAGAGTAAAAAAAATTATTTATATAAATTTTAGATACATAATTAGTTAAAATAATATATATAATATAGTACTAAATAAGATAGATGTAACAAAGTTACAGATTTAGTACCATTTTGCAAAACAATATTATATCACAATATAAAATTTTACTAATAAATAAATCACAAAATTATATTTGTCAAACAAAAAAATTAAATGGTATAATTTTATATTTTTCTTAATAATAATAATAATAATGTTGAATTCATTATGACCTTTTTTTTTAAGTACAGTGCACCATCAATTCGATAACAAACACCAAACCCCATTAACTCTTTCAAGAGATTTGGTTCGCATATTGCCTACCAAAAAATTGTAAATGATGACAGTATCACGACTTTTCAATCCTCGTGTGCTTTAACTTGTTCCTCGCTTAATTGTGTGGAGAATATATATCGTCATAGCTTAAAATTTGAGATTTTTTGCTTTTGTTTTCTTAAGAAAATTGGATGTAGCTAGAAAATTCTCATACCCACTGCCAGGAAACCTTTTATATAGAGAGCGAGAGAGAGAGAGAGAGAGAGAGACATACAATAAACTGATGAGCCTCGAAGGCTCGAATTACATTAATCTTTGAGAGTGTACTCTTAAATCATTTATCTTTAGGTAAAATAAAAAATAATAACAACAAAACAAAAGAGAGATTAATTGTGCAACACCTTACTGTAGTAATAATAATTAATTTTTTTTTTTTGGAGATGATATATTAGGGTTTTTTTTTTATGAACTGACTTCAATTAAATTTTAAATTCGATATCTTATAGTTTTAAAGATAACTCTGTTATATATATATATTAAATCTTACATTTTAATGACTCAATAAACATGATTAAAACTTAAACCTTAATCATTTTCATTTAAAAAAGCCCTTAATACATTTATCAAAAAAAAAAAAAAAAAAGCTCTTGAATACACAAAAGTAGTAATTTTGATAGATCAAAATACTAAGCTGATGACAGTTAATTAAAACTTAATTAAACCTTAATCATTTTTTTTAAAAAAAAAGGATTCTTGAGTAGTAGTAATTTTGATAGATTAAAATAGTATACAGACGAAAATTAGTAGAAAGAAAATACTTTTTGACTTTTTGTATTTGTAAATACTGGAGATCCCATAGGTAATATATAATTAGTTGCGTGAGCTTAACGTTAAAATGAATCTAAAATTTGAAGATATAAGATAAGAGGTACATAAGTATTAATCACTATCCCACATCCTTTATAATGAGAAAGTTAAATTAATTCAAAGTAATAAGATTTTGAGAGAATTTATTTCAGCTAAAAAAATTAGATAAAATTACTCTATTAACCTTATTAATTAAATTGATACTATGCCTCTTTTAAATAAATAAAGATATTTAAAAATTAATTTATTTTATCTTTATTTTAAATTATATAATTTAATTCTATTAATTTAATTTTTTTTTCTAAATAATAAAATTTTATAATTAAAATAAAAAAAAATTTATTAATAAAATTTTGTTTTCTTGCATGATTTATCCATTCTAAAAGATGAGGCTCTTACAATAACTCTCCAGTGAGCGGATCTAATAATGCCAGCAGCTATCCTAAGCCATTTTTGTAGCTTTGGCTTTTTTGTGAGAGAGCCATGTTGCCAAAGAATCATGTTTGTGTATTAGGTTTTACTATTTTAACTCGAGATTTTTGGACAGTAACCGTCTTTGCTTAAGCACATCCATAGCATCATTCATGTTCTTATGACTTCAAGTGATGGATCCAACTTAGTAAAAGATATGGGCAGCTTTTTTATAATTTTTCCTTTTCCACTCAAAACATATTATAAAGAAAATGGTTATCAATATTTAAGATGTTGATGATTTTGTTTATATGTTCTATTAACGTGATATTAATCACTATATTTATCTCTTTTATTAATATCTATATTTCATTTTGATATATTTTATTAATTAGTTATTAATATAATACATATTTTGTCTTTACATTATTTGCATTAAGATAATTAAGCCTAATAATATTTATAACTATCTATATTAAGTTATAACTTGTTTAATAAAATGATAAATGGATTTGTTGAATGGTATCATTTTAAGTTAATAATATGATTGAATCGTTGAATCAAAGGGTATAAACGAATGTAAGTTATTTTTGAATTTTGAATCGAATTATTCTTAATTTTAGATTTTTCAAAATAAAATAATTATTTAATTTTATATAAATTTTAATTACTTTAAATAATCTAAATCAAGTCAGTTTAAATTTATCTATAAATTGAATCGAATTAGATTTGAATTAGATCAATTTTAAATTTCTTTTAATTTTGATCAATTTTAAATTTCTTTTAATTTTGAGTTGAATTATTTTTAATAGATTTAAATTAAAAAAATTACTACCTCTATTTATGCTAAAAAAAATTTTATAAAGTTAGTTTTATAAATTTTATTGTATTTTGATAAAGTTGACGGTACTTTTATTAGAGAATGGGCCAAGACATTCGTTGTTAGCTAGAAAATTTATGAGCTATGTACGCTTGTAACCAGAAAATTTATTGATAATGGGTCAAAACATTGGAAGTTGGCCAAGCTGCAAAACAGCTCGGAACTGTCATAATACCACTGGATATTGTGCAAAATAATTGCTCTCTCTCCCTCTTTCTCAAAAATATTACACCCTCCATCATAAATTAATAGACTTATTTTTTTACATATATATTAAAAAATATTAAATAATTTAATTAAAATAATATTTTTATTTAATTTTTTCTATTATATTCTTATATTAGTATCAATATACTAACACTGTGATTGGGAGGGAGGAAAATATGAAGGAGAGGAAAATTAGAGAGTAAAATAAAGGAGGATTGATATTTTCCATTGATTGGGAATAAAGGGAAAATATAGGAAGGAAAGAAAATAACCCTTATTTTACCCTCTGCCAAATCTCTCCAAATTGGAGAGAAAATAAGTGAGAATGAGGGGATTATTATGAAAAGACCATCTTGCCCTTACCCATTAAAAAAATTTACAGAGTCCAGGTAACTTTTGTGGATGGAATTGAATTGCAGAACCGA
>CATIWR010015398.1:0-28464 GCA_949677035.1 Omphalea diandra | reverse complement strand
TTTTTTGCCCCAGTGAGATAGATATACTATATATACAATATATATATATATATATATATATATATATATATATATATATATATATATATATATATATTCTTCTCATCCTATAAAAAATGTACTTTTTTGCTAGGATTTTCTTAATTCTTTACTTATTCTCTACAACCACTATTGGGATTTATAGAACATAGGCAGAAAATAAAAACCTTTTCTACATAGAATCCCACCAAGGATCCATGCGATTCAATTAAATCGAAAGAAAAGGATACAAATCATGCCAATTCATGCAAAAAGTGATAGATCTGTTGGAAGGTAAAGAAGGAGGTTTACACTGGTAGCACCCAACCTCGAGTTTGGAGTGTAGATTGTCAGATTCAGAAGTTACCAAATTGATGAATGTCCTCTGCAGGTATACACATGAATAGGCTCTTTTTAAAGCGGAAGTGTGCTAGCACTAGAGGTTTTTTCTCTCTCTGTAAAATGTTTTTTTAAAAATGTGAATGTTTTATATATATTGAAAGCCTTAAAAACTTGTGTATATATCTTAACTATTAACATTTAAAAATACGAATATCTAACAAGATAATATCGCTAATTATCTTAATACATATTTAGAGAGAGAGTAGAAAACATTATTTCAATTTGAGCATGTTCTAAGTGTGTGACCTTGTATGTTCACATAATATTAATAGTGGTCCCAAACCTATTTATGGTCCACAAGTTATAAGTGGCCATTATCAAAACATTATGACTACCCAAATTATATGAAAGTCAATAATCCGACTTAACCTATTTTACAAATAGTATTATAATCTTTTTGTCACATTATATCTCAATTGAATATAAAGAATGAATCATGTCATCCTTATATAGTTCAATTCTTTCTCGATCTCTAAGTAGACTGATGTAAAATGACATTGACAACCTTTATCAATTCATTACCGCATGACCACACAATTTTTTCAGTCTAACTTATCGAGGGATCTAGAGATATATTTCTCATAAATATATAAGGAATAAATTTCTTGTCAATCACTCATATTTCGCTATATGATTTACTTCATGTGCAATATTAGTCTATATAATTATCATGTTAAAGATAATATTGGACTGTATTAAAAAATGAAGTTCATCATACTGGAATCCATGGTGATTTTTAGGTCAGAGGATTAAGTTAATACTATTGCATGTGAATCACTTGTGACTGTTTATCCATATACTATTTTCATAGTGCGTCGATCCAATACAATATTTCTTAAACATGTATCTATATATTTGATTTAATATCATATATCTGTGACTAGTAAAACGTAGTCATCAATGACACACATATGAGTCTTTATTTATTATCATCCCAATCTAATGACCTGTTAGGGACAATTTAGAATAAAATTCTTTACACTTTAAAGTTTTACTATCAAGTCACATACTTAATAACATTAGGTAGAATTGATTATTCATGAAATTTATCATTTAGCCTTAACTAAAAAAGATATTTAATAAAATGCAACCAAAACATTATTAAGAAAATATCAACTACAAGCATTAGCCTAGGACACATAACTAATAAGCACTCCATTCTCTTAACCTTTAAGCTTTCTTTTCATATTTTAACCTAAGTATCAGAGTGACTATGAAACCCACAACCCCCCTTAACTTATGTTTATTTCATCTTAGTAGGTTGTTGATCTCATTTGTGATCAAAGGGCCATCAATTATTGTTAAAAGTAAAAAGCAATAAAATCATTTTCCTAGCATTTTCTTTCATATTTTGCACTAGCTAACACAATTAAAAAATAATTTTTATTTAACATTTTGATTCTACTGAATCTTTTTTATTGTATTTGAATAATTAATATATTATATATTTGTATACTCTTGAATAATGATATCAGATTTGATTATATTAGGGTATGGCTTAAATTTCAAATAAGATATGAAAAGATACTTTTCTTAATATGTTTGAAGATATATTCTTTAAGTAGATGGTGGATTATTTTTTATATATATTAGAACTCTTATTTTATAGATTTTATTCTTATTCTCTGTTTGTTTTACAAAAAATAATTTATTTTAGAAAATTTTTTTTGAGGAAAATATTTTTGAAGAAACATATTTTTTGATGTTCAAAATATACCATAAAAATATTATTTTTCTTTTAATTCATAAGATTACAACCAAATTTAAACCATAAATATTTTATATTTATATTATTTATTATTTAATATAAAGAATAAATATATTAAAAATGAAAATTTGTATGGGTCCTACCTATTATTAGTGACCATCACTGATAAATAATGATTAGTGGATGTTTGTAGCCAAGATAACTAGTGATAATAAAATACATGTATTTATATGATTTATTTTTGAGTTTGTTAAAGTCTAAAAAATGATTTTCCATTTTCAAAATGAAAAGTTATTTTTCTGAAAAATGACTTAGTTTTCCTTTTGACTAAAAAAATATTTTTCGTTAACAATTTTTCTGAATGTATTAAATATAGAAAAATATAAAAAATATTTTCTATGAAACAAATAGAGCCTTAATTAAGTTTGAATTTTCATTAGAATATAGTTTGAAAGTGATTAATTGTACAAATAAGAGTGTTATAGAAAAATTATTTGGCTCTATCTACTAGAAAAATGAGCTTTACCTAAGGGTAATGAAAATTCTTATCCATTGTGTGATAGTTGGCACATGGTAGTTACAAGAGTAGATAATTTAATTATATCTCGAAAAAATAAGGCGGACAATATTATATTATTTGTTATAAATAGTATGAATTGTATTATGTAATAGCTGTGTGGTGAGATAATACATGGGTTAGGTGCATCATGTCTCACTAAAACTGTTTATAACTCAAAGAGATCTATTGTGCTATAATGGAATTAATGAATTTGTGAATTAGGTTTCAATTTATTGATTGTAATTGATGAGTTAGCTTTCAATTTATTAGTTGTAATTCATAATATTATCGAAGTTAAAAAATGGTGCCAGTTGATGTAGCTTTTTCGAAAGAAAAAATCGTGTAAAATATTGTAATATTTTATTTATTTCATTTCTTATAAATTTATACGTTTTCATAATCACAATAAAAGTGACATAAATACATAAAATATTATTATAATAAATTTTGTTATATATACAAATATATTTTTTATGTTACGAATTAATTAAAAGAAATACATAAAAATCAAAGATACATTAATATTTGAAATTTCTTTTTTCTTCTATTTCCTTGTATATGATTTAATATTGTCACAAAAAAAATATTACAACAATTATACAATCTGATGAAATAATTTTTTGAACCAAATATAACAATGTTAGATTCTTAAAATTACTTTCTTAAAATTTTTTTTTAAAATATAAATTTAAATAAAAATATTAAATTCTATCAACCAAATTTTCAAATGAATTGACGAATTTTTTTTCATATTTTGTTGAAAATTTCCAGATATAAGGCCATATCAATTACCTTTCCTTGCGAATATTCTAACTGTAATTGAGATGCACGATTCAACCTTGGTGAAATTGGAGAAACTAATACATTGAATACGATGTTTGGAAACTAACTTGTAGTACCACTAAATAAAAAAAAAAAATGAAAACATTAATAAAGAAGCATTAAAGAGAGTGGGCTCAAAAAGAAAAATGAATGCTTATTATTTATTATTAGTCTTATAAAATCATGGATTGGATGATCATATTTTTTAAGAAAAAATAAATAACAGAAGAATGTGATGCAGCGGTTACAAATGCAAGACTTTAAAAAAGAGATTAAAGGGTCATATTAGGGAATAGGGGCTACCGGGTCCAAGTAAGGGACTAATTAGCAAATTGTGGGACAGGGATTGGGTTTGGGTGGGAACAAAATTGTTCAAACTAAAAAAATTAACCGAAAGATTCAGTTTTTTTATTTAATTAAAATAAATATTCGATTCAGTTTATTTTTAAAAAAAATTAGAGAATTTGATTCAATTTGATTTTTAATAAAAATTTTAATTAAATTCAACTCAACTGAATTTAGTTAAGCTTATATTAAATTAAATTAAAATAGTTCAAATTTATTTCAAATGTATTATATTAAAAATATTTTAAAATATGTTATAAAACTATTATTTATATTAAAATTTTAAAATATTTTAAAAAATTGAGAATATTTTAAAAAATTGATTAAAGTTGAATTACATTATAAGTAGATTGAATCAAATTAGTTCTATTTGTATAGTTATCTAATTTAATTTAGTTTAAATGTTTGAGAATTTGATTTTTTAATACTTTTCAATTCCATCGACGTAGATTTTCCCACCCTTATAAGTAGGTAGATCTCATCAATACAACCCAAAAAATATTGCATACGTGTGAAATAAGAGAAGTAATGTATTTATAAGTGGGTAGATCTCGTCAATAGAACCCAAAAAATATTGCATACGTGTGATATATTTCTATTTATAGTCACCCTTATTAGTCAAGCGGCGCATTCCTCATCACCCCAAAAGTCTTCGTTTTCTTTAGCACAGACTAAACCGCCTGACCAATTTCATCGATATATAATAATAATAATAATAATAATAATAATAATAATAATAATAAAAGTAATATAAAGCATGTATCTAGCACTTCTCATCAGTATAAAGTTTCTATCATATTTAAACAAAGTCATTTTCTCACATTTTAACATTACATGGTCATATTTTGTTTTTATTATACTATTTTTAATTTTTCTATAGAAAATCTTATAATTTTCATTATGATTCTCCTATAATTTACCATATTTAATTAACTCATTCGTCTTTTTAAATATCACATAAATGTAATTTTTCTTATTTGATCTATTATACTATTAGATTTTAAAATTATTTTTAATTTAATTTTTTATTAAAATTATTTGAAAAACTATAATACCCTCAACATTATATTAAATTTTCTAATTTCACTATCATAGTATCTCATCAATCTTGTTAAATTCCTTTTCAATTTTGAGACAAAAAGGAAAATTTTAAATAAATTAACTACAATATTAATTAAATACACACTAAAATTATAATCAAAATTATAAAAAAATAAAAATAGGGGTATTTTGAGGTAAAACTTTTTTTGGTGTAAATATCATGTATGAATGAAAGTAAGAATATTTTTGCCATTATAAAAATGTTTTATTATATTTTTAATTAATTTCTATTGATTGATTTTTGTTATGATTTTAGTTTGCCTTAGGTGTAATTATACTTAATTTATTTTATTTTTTAAATATAAAATATTAATATGATTGGTAGAATAATAGAGATAGTGAAATTTTAAAAGTTAATATAATACTGAGGGTATTATGGACTTTTTAAATAATATTAGAAAAAACAAATCAAAAAAATAATTTTAAGACCTAATAGTATAATAAATCAAACGAAATAAATTATTTTCATATGATATCGAAAGTAGAGGATGAATTAGTCAAGTATAGAAAAACATAAATGAGTCATAGTAAAAATAAAAAAAAATTAAATGAGTCAGAGTAAAAATAAAAAATTTTTTAACGAAAAGTTAATGATAGTATAACAAGAATAAAGAAGAGGAACTAAATCGTATAATATTAAAATATGAAATAAGACTTAATTAAATATTACAAATTAAGAGAGTTCATTGTAATTAAACTCCTTTTATTTGATCTTAAATAGAGTTCAATCTAATTAGAACATTCTCATATAGTTTCAAAATTGGATTGAATCATTAAGTTGGACTGATAAATTTAGGAGTTAGCATTTTAATTTGGTTAAAGTTTAAAAATTGATTAAAATTAAGAAAATTAGTGAAGTACGTCGAAATAGTTTAACTAAAACTAAGCCATTTTGTGTTAAAATTTTAATTTTTTTAAAAGTTATACGATTTTATTTAAAATTTAAATATTAATATATTTTTAAAAAATATCCTAGAATTTAATATTTATTATTTAATTTGTATCATTTTGATACCCTATGATTTAACTATTAATCAAATGATACGTAAATTAACGCTATTGATCATGTTAATGGGGCAAGCGATGTGATTTTTTTTTTTATTTTTTCATACATATGTCAAAAGGTGAATCTCACTAATTGATATATTATATCTTAAAAAAGATTTAAACTAAAAATAAAAATAAATTGAACAAATTTTACCAATTCAAATATTTTTCTCCATTTTTTTACTAACAAAATACCCTACTTTTTCTTCAAATTCATAAAGTTCTTTTTTTTCCCCCACACTCAAATATTAAAATCATGAAAAACAAGAAAAATAACCAATAATTAAAGTTTCTCCACACTCAAATTTTTTCTCCATTGTTTTACTAACTAAATGTCCTATTTTTTCTTCAAATTCACAAAATTCATTTTTTTTCTCCATACTCAAATCCTAAAATAAAAAAAAAAAAAGAAAAATAACCAATGATTAAAGTTTGCCACTTCTTAGGCATTATTTTCTCCATCCTTTTGGGATGGATTCAATAAGTTTCTCATTATTGGGATTGCATCCTAGCAATCTAAAATCTAATGCTTACAATTTTGATTTCCTTTTTCTTTTACATATTTTAAAGCTTTGAATGGCAATGGTATATTGATGAAAATATAATTATTGTACATGGATAAATGTAAGAAAGATAACCAGATTGATGGAAGGCATGGCCGTAGATGAAGATAGCAAGGAGATTATTGATGAAAGAAATTAGAAGTTCATAATAGATTGGCAGATGATTTTGAAAAAGGCATTTGTATAATTGTTAGCCATGTAATTTGCTTCTTGGTGTTTGTGAATTCTTGATCATTTTTATTTCTTTGCTTTGCTAATAACTTTTTAATTACTGATTATTTTTATTATATTTGATGATTTCAGTGTTTGAGTTTAGAGAATTTGAAGAAAAAGTAGTGTTTGATTGACAAAAAAATAGAGAGAATTTTTTTTGGATTATTAAATTTTGTTCAATTTATTTTTATTTTTTGGTCTGAAATCCCTTTTTAAGAGATGGTGTCTTAATGAGTGAGATCAACTTTTTAATGTATATGAAAAATAATAAAAGATAGTACATTAGTATGATTAATGATGTTAGTTAATTTATCTCTCATATGATTAACAACGCAAATCACAAAATATTAAAATGATATGAACTAAATCTAAGAGATCAAATGAAAAAAAAAAAAAAAGTTAAACCACATTATACCTTTTCATACTTTTTCCAAATATTTTTCAGTATTTATCATATTACACTTTTTCTTCTGATTTGTTAAAATATTGTAAGATATTATTTAAATATTTTTCTTAATTTTTTAAATAATATACTATTTAAATCGAACTAATTAAATAGATTGAGTTAATTTAATTAGGAATTGATTAGATGATTGAATATTTTGTTCAATTTTAAAAATATTGTTCTCATATGATTAAATGCTAATTGAGAATAATTCCAAATTTTATCTCAATTGTCACGTATATTAATTTTATACTTTAATTATTTTGGCTTCAATACTAAGGTTATAATAAGAATGGTGTTGTTGAGGTATTTATCATGTCCCTTTAGTATAGGCAACCTAATAAGATGGTGGATTATTGTGAGTATTTTCCTGCTTTGGTATCCTACTTGGTGTGCTTACCAAGACCCCTCGCTAGAATTGCAATCTTTGACATGTTCTTTTTAGTCTTTAATCTACTTTGCATTCTCTTTAGAATAGTCCAAGGTTTGTCATTATAGTTACAATTGTAGCAAGTTCCTTTAAATTTAGCATCCTTCATGTCCTTTCCATGGCTCCTTATTGAAGTAATACTCCTAATAATTTTTTTTTTAAAAGATCTTCAGGTCCCTAACATGCTCATTAAGGCTTTGTATTAAAGCATCACTTGGAATAGGTTCCTTTTGTAGATTCTTCTATGTACTTTTACTGCACTCACTAAAAATCCATTTGTTGAAGTGATGCTCCTAATACATTCTTTTGAATTCTAACTCTACTAAAGTGGCACTCCTAGTAGGTTTTGTTCTATGTTCTTTTCTTGTCAATAAGGTCATCACCTAGTTTCTTCATTCTCTAAGGCTCTAGGCCTATCTTTTTGTCTTTTAATGTGTTAGTTTTATAAGGCTTTAGGCCTAATCTCTCTTAATTTCTATATTTGATTTCACAAGGCTCTAATTTTAACTTTTGGTTTTCTAACCTTTTAATCTTTTAGCCTTTAATTTCTTCTTCTTCTTCTTCTTGTCTTTCTCTTTATCTTTCATTCTTTTTTCATAGATATAGGTTTATGAGATGAAGTAAGTCGCTACTTTTGATATTGATGTCGTTATGATGAATGCTAGAGTTCTTTTCCCTCAAGCCATGCAATATATTAGATTACAAAAGTTATCCATTTATGCTCATTACTTGTATAATCAATGGCTAGTCTTAAGGCAATTAATTTGGTATCACATATGTATCATAAAGAGACTATTCTTTACTCACTTGATGATCATTTTTCATTTTATTTATGTCATGCAAGTGGCACATTCACTCTAGAATCCTATTTGATATTATCTAAACTTTATCTCCACTTCCTTACCTTTGATAGACATATGCATTCTTTTAATAGGTACCATTTGTAGGAGCTGGTTTCTTAAGGAGAGAGTTTATGATTAACACAAAATTTCTTCTTGGTGATATGCTTTAGTTGTTCCTCTATCATCAATGATGTGTACTTTTTGATTGTCTGGTGATGAGTATGGACTTGCCTTTGATGGAGTTGGCTATACAAACTACTTGGAGTCTTTTGTTGATGGTGCATACATGCAATTCATTTAGAATTGACTACTTCTTTTAACCTTGAGTGTTAATCCTTCTCATGTAGTAGTACATCAACCATTACCTCTAAATTCATCAGTGGATGCTTTCTCTCTTTTTATGTACCTCTCTTTTGTTATTCTTTCAATTGATTAACTTCATTTGGTCATCTAGGTACAATAGAAATCCCATGATGCAGATAAGAATGGTCTTTCTTCTTCTTCTATCCTTCTACTCAAATGCCTTTGGGGTTCATGTTGTAGATATTACTAATCATTCTAATGGACATGTCATTTTTATTCTTTAAAGGGTGAATTGATGGAGCTTTCTCTTAAGTCTAGCATGTATGCTTTTACCCATGATCTTATGGACACTACCATGTATGGTTCTCAATTTTTATTCATTGTTAACTTTTTTCTTAGGTCTTCCTAGCACCTTCCTTTGTTAAGTTGTTTGAGCTTTCTATAAGTGATTCTAGGGGTATTACAAGTCCTTTCAAGCTATGTTCTTATCACTCACTTATAGTTATTCCCAATCTTACCCGAGTCCTTTGACTTTTCCCTTTTATCTTTTTTTCACATTTTAAAGATATGACCTTTTTTGCATTACAATTATCCCTACATCAGTAAAATGATGACCTAAAGTGATAGATGCATGACCTAAATGAGCAAATTATTGATATAAACATAGCTACAACTATGGATGTTGATAAGAATTTAAATGATATTAGTTATGACAATACTGGTATGAAGTAACTTTTATATTTCTTTGCCTAGTTCCATTTCTTTTTATTAATTTGTATTGACCATCTTTTGACATTTTGAAAAGTTATATGAATATTCCTTTGAATTTTGCTTAAATTTTATTTTATTGTAAATTGAACAAGCACATGAATGTTTTGCCATTTTGCATTATCTTTATGTCATTTTTTATACACCTTTCTCTACATAATCAAAGATGTGGAAGAGTCTTTATAGTACTTTCCATATCCGACATTATGCCAAACTTTGAGTGTCTTTATAAAACTTTGAATTTTAGCAAAAATCTCTTCAAGTGTAAGTACATATGTGTGTTGGGATATACAAGCTTCTTCCTTATATTAATGCCATATATATGGGCTATTACAGTCTCATATAATTAGTGTTGATTATAATCCTTTTTCTTCAACTATCATAATCTTTTTAATTTGCAACCCTTGCATTTGATTTCCTTCTTTCCTAATGATAGAAATGACCCTAATGGTGTTATAAACTCTACTTAAGATGCACAGGGGTGTCTCCCAGGTTAACATAAAGTGGTCACGGTTGTAAAGATTGTATTATCTTCTTCATATGGAGATCCATATTACTCTTCTTTATGTTGTAGTAAGCTTTTAAGATCTTATAGATCAGGTTTCTATTATAATATACAAAAGTTATGCCCTTTATATGAAAATTCTAATGCCATTGAGTATCATGTTGATTCTTCTGTACTTTCTATGCTTCCTCAATTAAGAGATTCTACCTTTATGGACATGGTCTCCATTTTTTATAATGATCCTCCCAAGCTTATGCTCATACTATTAATAATAGGATTAAACTTGAATCTATTATCAACTCTTATGCTTTTGGTTGTCTTACTGTCTAGGTTTTCTTAGCCACTAGTTAGTGGCAGTTGGTTATTAGTGTGACATGGATCTTCTCTCTATCTTTTATGTATGGTTAGCTTATGGTGTTAGATTAGGTTTTACAATGGGCTTGGTCTCTATAACTAGTCTAGCTACTCCTCTCATTTAGTACCACCTCTTTTAAGACTTACTATTAACTTTGCAAGGATATCTCCTTACCCTTACATGTCATCTTCCCCTGCCTATTAAAAATAGCTATTATTCTATTAGTAGGGCCTTAACCTTAATTCGATCTTCCCCTAAGAACTTGTATTACATGACTCCTCAATCAGAAGTAGTCATTACACTAAGAAATGGTAATAATATATGTTTTGCTCATTTCTCTTTATTTTGAAAGATGGTATTAATAATCTGCACATTATTCCTATGGTAGAACAAATGGCTTAAAGATCAACTCCTATCTCATGATCTTGGCTAAGACCCTAAGGGTATCTAAATAGAGTGAAGATTGAAGCTAATCAAAGATTTTGAAGGAGCTTACTTCTCATTCAAGTCACTTTCTCTCATCTTCATTTCTGATCTTTTTGCTATATTCACTCATTTCATTTTTTTCCTTTTCTCTTCTTTTCAGATATGGCTTTAAAAAAAGTTAGGCTTGATTGACTTTATGGTATAGATTTTGTCATGTTTGGGCATAAACATCACTTAACTTATAGACTACATAAACTAGTTGGGAGTTATAATGACTAGGTGACATGGTTAAGCCATGTTCTTGATTCTAGGATTTGCGAAATGTGTTTATGGTAGAGACTTGGCTATATTACACTTTATGTTCATATGCACTTGGTTCCTCTTATTAGTCTTCATGAGACTTCATTTTTACATTCCTTTGTGTTTATATCGCCAATATGGTTAGAAATTAAATATCCTTGTCCTTCAAATTGAGGCCTTTAACTCAGATTTTTGACATGATAAGGGATACTTGGTTTAAACACTCCATTAGTCATACTATATCTTCAAAATTTAACTTCTCCATAGACAACAACTACAAAGGTTAGTTGACATAGCAAACTTAGAGTGCAAATCCCTTGGTGTATGTTAAGAAATTAAGGAAGATGTATAAAGATGTAATAATGGTTAAGATTATGAAGGATAAGTACTTTTTTAATGTTATCTAATTTTAAGATGCTTGCATGCTATTTTTTTCTCTTATATATTCTTTTTTTTTATTACATTTATTAATCTCTTAATGAGGATACTAACCTAAGAAGGGAGATAAATTAGATGCTTTAAAAACTTGAAAAGTTTTTTAAAGCTTTAGTTTTAAACTTGTAGGAACTATTTGTACACTAAGACACATTCTCTCAAGTAACAACAAAGAGAATAAGATAAGATAAAGAAAGGCATAAAAGTTTATAGAGGTTTGATAATATGCCTATGTCCTCTCCTTAAGCAACCACTTAGGCTTTTACTTTTCCTATCACAAGCATAAAGATGACATCCTTTTTTATAGGCTCAAGTGATACTTATCCACTCCTTTTTTATTAGGCTCAAAAATGCAAAATTCATTTATGAGTTAAGAACTATCCTATTTACCCTTATAAGAAATTACCCTTAGTAAGTACCCAAATCTTTTAACTAGGCAAATATACAATTAATAAATTTCTATCTCTAATTGATATAAGATATGCACACCTAAGCTCACACTATCCAAATTTAAAGATTAAGCATAAAGGATTTTACACTTGTTCTTGTATACTTTACAATGTTAGATAACCTATTATATGCCATTTGATGTGTCCTTATATAACCAAAAACCAAAACTAACTGTTATAGCCTTTAAAAATCTTCAAACACCTTTTGGAAAAACTAGTCATTATATAGTGAATGAGGTTGTTCAAATGCTTGAACTACTGTTTAGGATGTTAAATGGGTTACTTTGAATAAATTCCAGATCATTTCATCATTTGTAAAAAAAAATTTCATTTTTCTTCATTATGAATAAGGCTATTCCAAATAGCATATGACTGTTAAGTAAGCCCAGGATGGAAATGGGTGTTTAGTGCATCTTTAACATCAATATCTCTAACTCAAATAACCATAACTCTTTGTATAAAACTCTAAATCATGATTTGTTCAATTTTGTAATGTTAGGTATGTGCTCTATACGATTTCTTGTAATGGATATTTTCTTAATAATGTCATGGTTGTATTTTTATTAAATATATCTTTTGTTTAGGGCTAGATTATAAATTCCACAAATAGTTAATTCTACCTAATGTCATTAAGTATGTAACTTGATAGTAAAACTTTTACATATAAAGAATTCTATTCTAAATTGTCTCTAGTCAGTCATTAGTGTTGGGATAATAATGAACAAAAAGTAATATATGTTTTGACTGATGACTATGTTTTACCAGTCATGGATATGTGATATTAAGTCAAACACATAAATATATTTTAAGAAATATTGTATTGGACCGACTTGTTATGAAAATAATATATGGATAAATTGTCATAAGTGATTTTCATGAAATAGTATTAATTTAATCCTCTGACCTAAAAAGCACTATGGATTCTAATATGATGAACTATGGTCCAACATTATCTTTAATCAGATGATTATACAAACTAATATTAGATATGAAGTAAATCATGTAGAGAAATATGAGTGATTGAGAAGGAATTTATCTCTCATGTATTTATGAGAAATATATCTTTGAGCCCCTCGATAAGTTAGAAGAAGAGATTGTGTGGTCATGTGAAGATGAATTGATAAAAGTTATCAATGCCATTTTAAATCAATCTACTTAGAGATTGAGAAATAATTAAACTATATAATGATGACATAATCTATGCCTTATGTTCAACTGAGATATAATACGACAAAGGATTATAATACTTCTTATAAAATAGATTAGATCAGATTATTGATCTTCACATAATTTGAGTAATCATAATGTCTTGCTAGAGGCTATTTATGACTAGTAGCACAGTTCGGTCTAGTCCTTAAAAAATTGAAGGATTAGGACCAAACTGAACAGGATGAGAGATTAGGACCGAACTGAACTGAAAATCGATTCGGTTCCAGTCCAGTTCTTTGGTGATATTTGATTATTTTTTCAGTTCGATTTGGTTCAGTCCTAAATTATTTTTTTTTTAAATTTCATAATTATAATTATTTTAATCTATATTATTCATATAAACTATCCTTTAAAATATGAGTTGGTAAGATTTTCACATCCCTTAGTTTAATAGAATCGCATGGGTCCTTAGTGTGTTTCGTGTATAGAAAATTTTTATTTTTTTATTATTCTTCTTCTACAAAATCCAACATATAAAACTAGAATTAATAAGATTTAAGTTTTCATAAATAACTTAACATTTAACTCTTCCCAAATCATTAAAGGGGTTATTTCAAAATTGACATATCTTCAAATTTAGAATGAATATCTTCCATTAAGATACTTATAACTTTTTTTGTAAATCTTGGATTTAAGCATCATTTCATTTTATAGAATCTAGACTTCTATATTTAAGCATCATTTACTTTTTTATAGACATGGTCAACTTACTGTATTCTTTCTTCATTAACGAACATCTTTTCCCTATGTTTTAAGTCTCTATTAGCTCCTTCTTGCCCTTCTTAGCTCTTCTTCTTAGCAAAACCTAGACGTTACATAGTTTTAACACACTTGAAATAAGTTATAACTAGAATAAAAACACCCAAAATCAAGATTTTATTATCATTGATGACATTATTTAACATTAAGGTAAGACAATGTCTTATTAACCTTAGGATCAATAAATCATAATGCTTTAACTTTTATCTAATTTTAAGTATTCAATCTAGCAAGCTCATCTTTATTTTTACATAGTTCCTGTAGATATAATATTTTTCTACAAGATCATTTTTACATAGTTCCTGTAGATATAATATTTTTTTATAAGATCTAAGTTAATGGTCTCCATGAACTTATTTCCTTTTTGATCTAAAAGCTTAACTCCACCTTTTTTCATGATTTTAATAACTAAATAAGTTTTTTCCCAATTTAATCTAAATTTCCCTCAAGGTTTGAATGTTGACTTAGCATGTTTTAGGACTACATCCTTTAGTTGTATCCTTCTTAGCTTAACTCTCTTATTAAAGGCTTAAGATATCCTTCTTTGGTATTAGCTATATATGGTACATTGAATTCATCCTTTTTCTAATCTAATAATGCAAGTTAAACATATCAGTCTTATGCCACTAGAACTCAAAGATCTTTAATTCCAAAACTACTCTCAAATATTCAAGATAAATTTGATAGACATGACTACTTTCATACTATATTATCAATAAGTTAGGTATAGCTATAATAGAGGTCTTTTATTATCATATGGTACCTTTATAGGTTAAAAGGGAGCTTATTTTGTCCAATCTTTAAAGGTGTGTTCCATTTTTATCAAGATCTTTTTCATGTTCTTGTTGGTCGTTTCATCTACTCCATTATAGCATAGTCCATAGGGAGACCCTGTATCTACTTAAAAGTTCTTTCATCACTATTTGGAATTATGCATCATTATCTATAATTAAGTGGTAAGAAATAATTTCCTTATAAATAAAGTTTTTTTTTTAATAAATTTGACCATTTGCTTTGACCCAATACATTATAGGATTATACCTGTACCATTTAAAGTAGTAATTGATCACCACTATAATATACTTATTCCTATTAAACACTAAAGCCTTTATTTCTCTATTAATGTCTATACCCTAAGCTAAGAATGTTCAAGGATAACTCAATTATTGTAATTCCATATGAGATAAATAGATAATATCTTCATAGATATGGAATGCATAGAATCTCCTAACAAATTACACATACTCTTTCTCCATCATAAGTAACTAATAAACTTGTCAAATGATCCTTTTTGCCAAAACTAGCTTAGTGATATATGGGCCATAAATCTTCGCTTATATTTCTTCTATAACAATTATGGATTCTCTTTCATCTAACTTAGATTCTATCCAACATTTGTAGAGTATGCCCTTAAAGGTTTTGAATTGTAGAGATAGTCTTCTTATAACTACCTTATTCTTTTTGTTTATTTCTTTAAAGTACTATCACTCTTTTATGTATCATAATATTTCATTGAACTAGGGCTTCTCATCAAGCATGATCCATCCTTCTTTATATCATCGTATTTTAGCGCTATCCATTATTAAAGCCTTCATTCACACCTTTTCTGGCTCATCCCATATGGATGCCAAAATGGCCCAAGCATGTACTATCTAATTCTCCTCTTGAGGTAAATGTATGAATGTGCATTTCACTTTGATGTGTTCCAAATAAGCTCTAAGTTTTCCTTCTTTAGCTCTCATTCTTCATTGATGTAATGGATACAAATATAAAGTCTCCTAACAGTTATTGCTTCTTTTATCGCTATGGTTGCTAGGATCTCTAACCCAAATACATACCTCATACTCCGTCATATTATGGTGATTTTGAAATCTAACCTTTTAGCAAGAGGTATCCTTTCTCGTATAAGTGGCATAAAAACTCTTGCTCATTTTTATTGATAACTTCCTTATAACTCCCTCAAAGTACATACTCTATCCTTAGACCTCAATTGCGTTTAAGTGTTCATTTGTAAATTCAATGGTCTATGGTTCATCCTCATCAGTTTTTTATTATATTAGGAATTCCATAACTGCTCTTCCTGTAATCACTTTCTTGGTAACTTACTATTGTTAAATTTCATAAGCAAAATAAATTATGTTAGTAACTTCTCGAGAATGAAGGTATTTTATACAAACATTTAATAGAGTCCATTATAGACACTATAAAGTTGAGGGAGATTATTAACCTTAAGATTTCTCCATTTAATAGTTGTTTTGAATGATAGCAAAATTAAGAGAAGTTCTAACCTTGTGATTGAGTGTTTATGCTTATAGCTTTTATTGAAGAGTTAACACCCAAAAAAGAAGATAAAGGAACAACTTAAAGATAATGCTTTGAAAAACATGCTAAAACCATAAGGGAAGGATGCTTGAAATACTACTTACCTAAACATAGGAACATTTGTTTAACCCTTAATATTCTTTTAAAGATGGAGACAAAACATCTTAAGGTGATAGGATTTGGACATGTTGAAGGCATTTGGCACAAGATAGAAATGATAAGAGAAAGACCAAAGCTCTAATGACCATAGAGGAAAATCAACAGGTGTAGAAGGAAAACAATAAGCGTGGATGGAGTTTTACTCATTTTCTTTATCATAATCAAATATGAGGCCAACATGGTGAAGATTGCAATAAGCATTTAAAGTAGTTGAAGGGCATTGAAAAATCCTTCAAGAAGCACCTCAACCAATCTATGTAAGCCAACAATAGTGGATGGATATGACAATGAACATGGGTAATTCAATGATCATGGGAAAGTTTAATGGGGTGTTTTTGATGATTTCAATTAGTGTGGCCAAAGCTTAACAAGCATTAGAAATAAAAGTTGAAAATTCAATGATCATGGAGAGGATTCAATATGCATTGAAAGGTACAGTAAATAGTTTTTCCAAAAGCTACCAAACTACTCTATCTATGTCTACCAACTAGTTTTTTAGGTTTTAAATAAAAGGATCCTTATATAAAGATTAGATAAGAAAAAGAACATCCTTAAAAAGGCTTACCTTTTATTATGCAAACCTTCTTGGTGTTACCTTTTGTATTTTGGGATAGATAAAGCCTTGTGAGTTTGTAACTAACTTCAAGTTAAGGAGAGTAAGTTTTCTTTGTGCACTAGTTGTATTTTCTACCATCTAAAGGCTTAGACACTTGCTTAGGATCTCTCATTTACTATGTTGCTAAGGTTGGTATTATGTCTTGAAAAATAAAAGGGGTAGGTTATCTCTCTTATTCCTTCACCAAAAGAGAGAATTATAATCTTTCCTAGCCTGTAAAAGGAAAGGTTTTTCTTCAGCTTGAAAAAAGAAAAGTAAAAACTCCTAAGTGATTACTTAGGGAGTGGATGCAGGCACATTGCCAAACCACTATAAATTTATGTGTTTGATTTTCCTTCTCCTTTTCATCTTATAATTTTTAATTGCAACCCAATTCACCCTTTCTTAAGTTGCCTATTTCACCTAGGTCTAACAATTGATATTAGAGCCTCACCTCATTTTCAAGCTTAAGTGCAGGTGGAATATGATCAATTGACAGCCTAAAAACTAAAAGGACAATCAATGGTAAGACCTCATTTCTTTAGTGGAACTGACTATTAATATTGGAAAAACATAATGTATTACTTTTTAAAGTTAAAATCTATTAAATTATGTAGAATTATTAAGAAAGGTCCATTTGTTCTAATGAAGACACTTGTTTGATGAAACTGAATGGAGAAAGTCATTGATGAAATGTATGAAAAGGAGAAGAAACAAGTTGCAAACATTGATTAGGCCATCCATATGCTCTTTTGTGCCTTGAGTTGAAGTGAATATAACAGGGCAAATGTGAAAATTATAGCAAAAAAAATTTGACAGGCATTGGAGATTACACATAAGGGTACAAATCAAGTGAAAAAAATAAAATAAAAACCATCACTTTTTAATATGAGACCTTCTTAATGAAGCCAAATGAGAAGTTTTCAAGAATGTATGATTGCTTCATGAAATTAATTGAAGAAATGAAGGCTCATGAAAAGAAATTCACCAACAAAAAACTTATGAAGAAAATTCTGAGGTGCCTACCTAAAGAATGGCTTAGCAAAGTCACATCCCTAAAGGATTTTAAGGATTTAAAGACCATGCCACTTAATCATCTTCTAGGAAATCTCATTGATTCTAAGATGAATCTAAATAGAGAAGCTTCTTCTCTATCAAAAGAATCAAGTAGAAGAAAATCAAGAGTTGTGTTAAAAGTGACCTCCAAACCTTTGAGCTTTGAGGATGACAAAATGGATGATAAGGATGTGGCTTTCATAATAAATCAATTTACAAAGATGCCAAAAAAGAAGCCTTAAAGGAAATGCCAAGTAAAGCTTTGAGCAAGTGGAATGTTATAAATATAGGAACTTAGGTCACATCAAAACTGACTGTCCCAATGCCAAAGCTAAAAAGAAGGCATGCAAAGCCACTGGGATGACCCAAGCTCTTCTAAATCAAGTCAATCTGAAGAGAAGCTAAGAAGAAAAAAAAAGGAAAGCTAATTTATGCCTTAATAGCATTTGAGGAAATCTCTCCATTTAAGGTACAACTAAATCTTATCAATAGTGATTTAGATGATGATTAATTAGATATTCATAACATGTTTACTATTGACAATCTTGTGGAAGCTCTAAAATCTATCAATAATGATCTTGATAAAAATTTTGAAAGAAATACCATTTTTAAAATAAAATTAGTGGAATTGAAAAAGAATTTTGATGATTTGAAAAGGGAAAATGAGGCTTTACTCAATAAGAAGAAATTTTATGAAATCTTTTCTTAAAAGGAGGTTTTAAGTTTGAAAGAGTCTTTTGCCTCTTTTACTAAAGGAAAAGAGAAATGGATTTGATTTTAGGCTCCCAAAAGACTTCAAGATGTGAACATGGGTTAAGCTTTGATTACTTTAAAGCCTCCACCTCAAAGACCAAATTTGTGAAAGTTTCCTCAAAGCCATAACTCCTTTGCCCTTATCATCTAGGACACATGTACATGACACTAAATACTTACACTAATATGCACAAAGGCCTAAGTTTAAACATGCCTCATTTGTAAGTCTTAAAGATAAAAGGCTTAATAGGAATACACATGTCCTTCCCATTGCTATGTCCTAACCTGCTAGGAAGTCAAATCATGGCCTCTCCATCCATGGACTTTGAAGGTTATTCATATGACAATGATTTTATGGTGGACATTTCAGCCATAAGGCATACATTTGCTATGCAACGCTGAATGATGTGAATCTCATTTCTAACTGGCAGTGATTTTATTATGGAAATTTCAGCCATAAGGCATACTTTTGTTATGTAAGGCTAAATAGTGACCGACACATAAATTAATACTATCTTAATCTATGCAAATCTAGATAGAAAATATAATTCTAATTAAAGAAAGAAATAATCAATGATTATTAACTTGAATAACCTAGTCTCTGAATATCTAATAATAAATATGAACAAGTAATATTAAATCAAAAGAATTTCAAAAGTAAATTGCAGAGTCTCTATCGAATAAAACCAAAATAAAATCATCCAAACGATTGTAATAAAAATTATCCTGAGAAAAATGGAGTTTGGACATCTCTAACAAACACAAGAACAAATAACTAAATTCTTCTAAGAAAAGCAGACTAAAGGTTTGATTAACTACAAATATCTAATGATCTAGAAAAATTAAAAGATGTGGGTTGAGATAATGCTTAGTGAATGATAATTATGACACAACAGAATAAGAACAAACAAACACTTAAATAATTTTACAATAGTTATATATTTTAAATATGGTAATGCTAAAAACAATTAAAATCTAGTTTAAGCATTGAAATTAATAGATATTAAAATCAACATCAGTCTATTAATATTTCACAATAAATCTTTTCATTATTTTACTCCAAAATGACAATAGTCTATATCACTAAAAGCCCAAATGGTAAATGCATTACCAGATAATCATAAATAGACAACCTTCTCCATAGATATCAATGCATAACTTTAATGTAATACTTAATGAATTATGATGGTAACAAATAATATGATCCTGATGCGGTGATGGTCCACAAAACAAGACCTAGATAACATATAATCAAATTCTTATAACTAGGTACTAAATACCGGTTTATAAAAATTCAAACTCATTCAAACATATATCATATTATAAGTCAAAATTCAAATCATAAAAATTCAGATATAAAAAATAATATTATATAAATAATAGTACTAAAAAATTTAGATGTTAATAGTCCAAAGTTCAAATACTCTTGAATGAATAAATTAAATAAAAAAAAAAGTATTCAAAACATTCAAATTCACAAGATTAACTGCATGTTTATATTATTAGATGAAATTTCAAATAATTTAAAAGCATGTTTTCAAAAGCTTATCACCTCTAAATGCACAAAATTTATAACAAATATTAAATCCACTAATTCATAAATAATTATAATTGAGCAATAAAATTAATTTATTAAAATTCATATAAAAGAAAACATTTAATAAAATATATCCAAAAGGTTATTATCAAATCTTAATGATTTAAATGCTCTTACTCTAAGAAATTTTAAAAAATGACAAATACTTGTTATATACTATAATAACCACTTACCTGAACTTCGGATATAGATAAGTTCAATAGTTCAAATAAAATTAGGTCTAAGCATAAGAGCAACAACTCAACCGCCTATAAGGTTATCAAATTTTCCTACATAATCATATAAAATTCTATAAATTACTGAATAAAACAAAAGGATCTTAGATAATATTTGCATTATTATTATGAAATATACTAAATATAAATTAAGCTAAGAATTGAGGATTAAAATAAAATAAAATTTAATATAATTAACAATTGAAAGAGTACAAATACAATTACTAGATTGGAATAGTGATAGTATTATCCAAATACATTTTATATCCAATGTTAATTATATAAGATCACGTAGTAAGCTAAGAGAGAAAAATTTAATAATAATAGTTAGCAATGGTGAATAAATTTAATAAGAAAAGTTATAATATTTACCAAAGTATATGAAAATAATTAGAAGCCTTAGTAGTAACATTCAATGAACATGGAACAAAAAAGGAAGATGAGCTTAGTTTTGGTAGAGTTAATGACTTGTGGTTAACCATGGATTGTATAAGAATTGTCTCCATTTAGCATGTATGATGATAAATGTCTCCATTAGAAAGGTACGAAAGTTATTTTTTTGTAACATTAATAATCAATAGATAATATCAATCTAAGAGATAAGTAGAAAACAATATTAATTGCATATCTATTTTTAATCAAATGACTAAAGGTGAATTTGGATTGAAAGATTGTTAGACAAAAAACAAAATAAAATAAAAAACAATAAAAAAATAAAATTCTGTACAACAAGTACATGAGCAGATAGATATCAACATGTACATAAATTCACAAAAAGAAGGATAAGCCATATAAAATTATTAAAATGGAAGATGCTAATAGATTTAGATGCAACCAATAATTAAATAAAAACATGATGAGAATCCCTACCTAGAACATACAAAATTGTTGTCCCTAGCCACCAAAAAGAGTGGTTGAATTGGTGTATAAAATTTCAAAAAACAAAGAAAAGGGAACTAGAGAGAGTAGAATGGAGACAACCAATTTATAGTGGTTCGAATATTATAGACCCTACGTCCACTCCCCAATTAACCAATTGAGTATTTTACTATCTCAAGGTGATTTCAACCTTACACCCAACTTGTACAACTTGTGTTTTGATGGCTCACACATAACCTTACAACAATGTGTTTTTAGGCTAACATACAAACCTCACTCAAGTGTTTCACTAGACTCACACTTAAACCTTTCTTAGAGTGTTTTAGCAGGCTAACACTACAACCTAACAACTTGGTGTTTAATGCTCACATCTAACAATTACAATTTCATAAAAAAAATGAAGGAAATGAGTAGCAAAGATTGAGAGCTTTAATGACTTGTAATAAATTCCTTAGCAACCTTATTCATGGCTGTTTGGTGGTGTATTTATACCCAAACTTCACTAAAGAGATGTTGCAGATTATAGCTCATCAAATCTTTGAGACATGTTAGGCAGATTCTGCATTAAATGCTTGTTAGGATGAAATCACGGTCGCTACTGCCATTTCACGGTCGTGAAATCCAAATTCCTCAAAGGAAATCTCGTTTGTGTCAACGACTAGTCCACGTGGCAGCTTCTGATTAGTTCACGAGGAAAATATAGTCGTTGTCTTTCACCTACTTTCAGAAGTCGCGATCGCGAGTTTTCTTGCACAGAATGGAATAGAGGACGTGAATTCTTTTGTCAAAAGTGGTCATTTTTCTTCCTCAGGATTCGCGGTCACTACCAACAAGATGCCACTGTGAAATTTGATTTTCAATGGTCTTCTGAGACACTTGTCAAGCTGTGGTTGTGGACTTGCTTCCCTCTTGAGTCACTTTGAAATTCGCAATCGCGACTAGGGCATGACATACACCGCGAATTCGTCTGTGACATTTTGGGCTTCTTCTTTTCCATAGGTCGTAGTTGAGAATGACTCTGCAATTTTGACTGCTGGAATTTCAACATGTCTTAACATGAGTCGCGGTCGCGAATCCTAGATTGCGGTTGCGATTTACATGTCACTTTAGAGTTTATCAACTCCTTTCATTTCTTCTTGAGAGATTTATCTATTTCTGTAAAATCAACACTTATTTGAAATATTAGTGATGATCAATCTTTTTTCTCAAGATCAAAAGAGGTTTTAGACTTAGGATTAACCATCCTAGTCCAACAATCTTTCCCTTTTTGATTTTGACAACCTAGATTGATCTAAAGTGAAAAATAAGTGTAGAAAAGTAAGTGCGAAGTTAAGTTGCGTTAAGTTGCTCCTTCTTAGTTGCTCCCCTTTAACTTATGCACTCACTCCCTTTTAAAGAGTTATCTCTCCTTTGGATAATTTTTCACTCGTATCTCATCTTATCTTATTTCTCCCCCTTTGGCAAGATCAAAAAGATTAGATAAGACAAAAGATAATTAAAGGGAAATTTAAGGTAGAAATGATTAAGGAGCATAAGTATGAGCAAGAAGCAAAAGTATATAAGGAACAAACATTAATCATAAAGATAAAAGTAATTGCTTAACACAAAGATATGAAAAAAAAGAACAAACTTTTATAGATATACTAAATGTGGGATGACAAGTTTGATTACAAAAAGTAAACAAAGAAAAAACAAAGTACTAAGAGAAACCTAAAAGCTAAAAGACTGGAGAATGACTGTCGTATCCATACGAGTCATCCTCGGGCTTTTGGATGCCACCTTCAGCCTCATCTTTGTCTTTCACACCTTCATCCCCATCTTGTGTATCGTCAAATTTCGTAAAGTCGGGGAGGTGGCAGGGAGGAATTCTAAATTTTTCTTGAAGATCCACTGTGTCACTGTAGAGGTGGGAGAGGAATAGAGATCGTGTCTACATCATCCGCATAAGCTTATCAAGCTTGCTATTAATGGTGGAGAGGGATACTTTTGCCTTTGGCTTTGGTGGAGGAGGAGCAGAAGAAGGAACCTCTTCAAGGTGGAGGCGCTTCCTCTTAGATGCGTGAGAGCTCTCCGTTCGTTGTGCACCATAAGCGCCAAGCAGATAGGCGTAGGAGTCAGGATGTATTGCCTTAGCGTTGACGGGGTAGGTGAGATCCAAATAGTTCTGTAACGGTAGATATTTTTAGTGAGAAGTTTTCCTTCTCCTAGTCTAGAGCGCCCACAAAGCATTAGATAGTGGTGACATGCGATGGGAGCAAGAATTGACTCTTCGACTTAGTGCTCATATGAATCAATTGATCCACTAAATACCTGCCGGTCTGGATAAGCTTGTTCTTTACGAGGCAGAAGAGGAATGCAAGATCCTTCTGCGAGACTTTTTCATTCCCATCTCCCCTAGCGTTAACGGAGAACGTGATTATTCGGTAGAGAGTCCAGAAGGGCAAGGCCTTGATATGCTTTGCTATTGAAGACCTTGGGTCGTGCTTAGCCTCTATAGAAATCTCAGTCCAAAATTCTGAATAAATTACATCAAGAGCAGTAATGACAAAAGGAATGTGCTCACCGATTTGAAGAGTAAAGAGGCTGCACAACTGCTTAAAGGTGATGAAGTAGGGATCACCGAAGGCGCGAAATGTCATACCGTACTATTCCGCTGGAGACTCCATTTTATGGCTTAATTGAATTGTACACATGAACTCCTAAACTATCTCTTCGTATCTGGGTTCCGCTTGAAAGATGAAGTCATTCCAGCTAAGGTTGGACAGGAATGCTTGGATTTCATTGGTGAGTCCGAGGGACTCTAGCAGAAATGAAGATGAAATCTTATTAGGGAGGATGGTTTTGGAGAGATTGGCTTTGTACCTCTCCTTTTCTTCGCGAGTGACTCCCTTTATGTTGAGGAGAGAAGGAAGAGCAGAGGGTTGTGCTATTCTCTTACCCTTGTCTGCTTTGGATGCTTTCTTTGGTGCCGTAGAGAATGCTTGATATATAGAGGGAAGATTTAAGAGATTAGGAGATTTGGAGGTTTGTATATTGAAGTTGAGATGAAAACACTATTTAAGGGGGGTATTTATAGGCTTCAAGGGGTGTGAAAACGGTAACAAACGGCTAGAAATTGATTAAATGATGGGTTGGCAACGGTTGGCAATCAAATCTCATAAATGAGTCGGTTACTATAATTCGCGTCCACAATTTCTTCAATCGCGATCACGAATTCTAAAAAATGTGAGTAACAGACAAATTTTCCTCGAGAATACGCATTACAATGGTCATAATTTTGAAAAACTAACAAAATTCACGGTGGAGAGTGATTTTCATGACTGCGAATTGACATTTGACAGCCGGTAAAGTTGACTTGTAATTCATAACCATGAAGAATGAATAACGACCGTGAATTGTGAGTCATCAAGGATAAGAATGAAAATTTTGAAAAAACATATGATCTCTTAAAAACAAATAATAAAACCTTCCATATCATCAATCAAACATATCACACATACATATCTCACAAGATCAAACAAGAATTTTCACTTGAGGGAGCTTCTATCAAGCATTCCCAATTCTCTCTTAATGAAGTGCATCCTTTCTTCATTTAGAGGTTTAGTGAAAATATCTGCAAGTTGATGATTAGTGTTAATGAATTCTAACACAACATCACCTTTTTACACATGATCTCTAAGAAAATGATGCCTAATATCTATATGCTTACTTCTAGAATGTTGAATGGGATTCTTTGAAAGATTAATAGCACTAATATTGTCACATTTGATAGGAATGTAATCAATTACTTTACCAAAGTCCTTTTATTATTGTTTCATCCAAAGAACTTGGGTGCAACAATAACCCGCTGCCACATACTCGGCTTCCGCGGTGGACAAGGCAACCGATACTTGCTTTTTACTAAACCAAGAGACTAGAATTCCTATGAATTGGCAAGTCCCGAAAGTGCTTTTTCTATCTAAAAGACTACCTACGTAATCCGTATCCGAATACCTTACTAGGCTAAAGGAAGAGTTCCTAGGATACCAAAGTCCTAAGTGAATAGTGCCATGCAAATATTTGAAAATTCTCTTTACAACATTCAAATAAGATTCCCTAGGTGAAGATTGAAACCTAGCACACATATAAACACTAAACCTTATATCCGGCCTAGAAGCAGTAAGATAGAGTAGAGATCCAATCATACCTCGATATCTTTTTTCATCTACTACCGTACCCGAATCATCCTTGTCTAGCTTGATGGTACTACTCATTAGAGTTTTTGCTACCTTGCATCCTTCCATGCAAAATTTCTTTAACATTTCCTTTATATACTTGGCTTGGTTGATGAAGATCCCTTCTTTGAGTTGCTTGATTTGTAGACCAAGAAAGAATTTGAGCTCTCCCATCATGCTCATTTCAAATTCCCTAGTCATACACTTAGCAAATTCCTCACAAAGATATTCATTAGTAATACCAAAGATAATATCATCAACATAGATTTGGACAATTAATGTGTCATGCTTGTGCTTTTTCACAAATAGTGTAGTATCAACCTTTCCTTTCTCAAAATCATTTTGTAAGAGAAACAAACTAAGCCTTTCATACCAGGATCTTGGAGCTTGTTTAAACCATATAAGGCTTTGTTTAGTTTATAAACATTATTAGGAAAACAATATAATTCAAAACCGGGAGGTTGTTCAACATAAACTTCCTCCTCAATGATTCCATTTAAAAATGCACTCCTAACATCCATTTGGAAAAGTTTAAAATTCATATGACATGCAAATGTTAAGAGAATCCTAATGGCTTTTAATCTTGCAACGGGGGTAAAGGTTTCATCATAGTCTATGCCTTCCTCTTGGTTGTATCCTTTGGCAACTAATCTAGCCTTGTTTCTAGTGGTGACACCTTGCTCATCTAACTTGTTCCTAAACACCCACTTACTACCTATAATTAGGTGATTTTTAGGCCTAGGTACAAGTTCCCATACTTTGTTTCTCTCAAATTGATTGAGTTCTTCTTGCATAGCAAGTACCCAACTTTCATCTTCAATGGCCTCATCAATTGATTTTGGCTCTAATTGAGAAACAAATATAAGATTGTTATCTAAAGGATGAAGTTGAGATATAGTACTTACACCCTTTGATGTATCACCAATGATCAAGTCTTTGGGGTGATACTTGGAGAATCTCCAATCTTTGGGTAGATCTTGTCTTGGCTCTTCTTCTTGTTGATGTTGTGGTTCTTTTTCCAACCTTGATGATTCTTTATCATCTCTTATTGTAGTATCTTCCAATTCTAGTTTTTCAAGATTATCTACAAGATCATCAACAAAACTACCTTTCCCAATATCAAGTTTACTAGATTCATCAAACACAACATTCATAGACTCTTCAACTACTATAGTACTTTTGTTAAAGACTCTATATGCCTTACTTGAGATGGAATATCCTAAGAAGATTCCCTCATTCGTTTTGGAATCAAAATTCCTAAGATTATCCTTAGTGTTTAAAATATAGCACTTGCATCCAAATACTCTTAGGTATGCAATTTTGGGTTTTCTACCATTCTAAAGCTCATAAGAGGTTTTATTAAGAATGGGTCTTTTGAAAACTC
Organism: Omphalea diandra; assembly: GCA_949677035.1. Taxonomy (NCBI): domain Eukaryota; kingdom Viridiplantae; phylum Streptophyta; class Magnoliopsida; order Malpighiales; family Euphorbiaceae; genus Omphalea; species Omphalea diandra. The sequence continues at coordinate 1,286 of CATIWR010015398.1, read as the reverse complement.
TATTTGCAATATAACATGAGGTATTAATGGCTTCAGCCCAAAAGTAATTTGGTAAAGAATGCTCATTGAGCATTGTCCTTTCCATTTTTGCCAATGTTCTATTTTTTCTTTCTACAACACCATTTTGTTGTGGTGTTCTAGGATTTGAAAAATTATGAAAAACTTCATTTTTCAAACAGTAATTTTCAAATAATTCATTTCGAAATTCTTTTCCATGGTCACTTCTAATAGAAGAAATGAAGTAACCCTTTTCATTTTGAACCCTTTTTGCAAAACTTTTGAAAACATCAAAAGAATTATTTTTATGAGCTAGAAAAGATACCCTAGTAAACTTAGAGTAATCATTCACAAGGACTAGTGCATAGTGCTTTCCACCTAAGCTAGCACTTCTAGTATGTCCTATTAAGTCCATATGGATAAGTTGAAGAGGTCTAGATGTACTTACAACATTTTTGACTTTATGAGAGGTATGGTGTTGCTTCCCCATTTGACATGGACCACATGTCATATCTTTAGAGTAATTTAACTTGGGAAGTCCTTCCACTAATTCTCCTTTGGATAGACTTTGAAGTAGACCTATGCTTGTATGACCAAGCCTTCTATGCCACAACCAAGCTTCATTGCTCAAAGATATAAGACACTTAAAAGATTGGTTAGCCAAATTGTCTAAGTCAATTGAATAGGTATTGCCTTTCCTTTCACCCTTTAAAATGACCTTATCATATAATAGAGTGGTGACTCGGCATTCCCTAGGGTCAAAGGTGATTTTGTTACCTTTGTCACACAATTGACTTACACTTAACCAGTTATGTTGTAAGCCACTAACAAGTAAAACATTATCAATTAATGAACAACCATCCTTACCTATGGTACCAATGCCAATTACCTTACCCTTGGCATTGTTACCAAATGTGACATCTCCATTTTGTTTCCCTTTGAGTGATGTGAATAGTCTTTTATTTTCGATCATATGCTTTAAGCAACCACTATCCACATGCCAATTACTTGCTTTAGTGGTAGTTACATTTCCCTACAAAATAAGAGTCAAATCACTTTTTTTTGGTACCCAAGCATACTTAGGTTCTAGGGGGTTAGTGATTGAAAGATCCTCTAAATTGAAGTGAGCCTTCTTAATAAAGCAATATATATTGACATGCTCATATTTCATGCAATAGTGGCATTGGAGAGTAGACTTGTTAATCTTTCTCCTATGTATGAATTTAGTATGAGTAGGAAACTTTCTTATACCATGATCATGTGAGTGCATGCATGGACACATATGATGA